>DWAJ01006736.1:0-10073 GCA_018238005.1 Eurema mandarina | reverse complement strand
ATGGTAGACACAACCCATCTAGATGTAAAGTCCTTATCAATACAAAATAATCAAGCCCAAACACAAGGTAGCTACTATAAATCGTTGAGGATTTCCCTCGACTGTACCTTGGCTCCATCATCAGACCTACTCCAGACTATTGAAATTCAAGTCTTATGTAAAAGATACTTATTGAAAAACTTATAAACGCACTAGTTGCCCATACAAATTTTGAAAGTTCCCCTCGATTTATCTGGTTTCCCATCATCAGATCCTCACTTCCTTAAAATGGGGCCACCTCGGAGACATCTCCTTTCCAACAAAAAAAGAATCATCAAAATCGGTTCATAAATCGGTTCGAAGTTATCGGTGAACATACGTAAAAAAAAAAAAAAATATATACATACAGACGAATTGAGAACCTCCTCCTTTTTTTGAAGTCGGTTAAAAATAGTTCATTTACATTTTCCTATGATACCAAATCAAAAAACCAAACCAAACCAAACGGTTAGGTAGTCATATTTTTACATAATCTTTCTTACCTCAACAACAATATTTATCTTAATACATATAATATATATAAATTGCGTGTAACGTTGTTTGTCCGCGATTGACTCCTAAACTACTGAACCGATTTTAAATTAAATTTGCACACTGTGTTCAGTTTGATTAAACCTAAAAGATAGCTTACATCGTAATATATGCGAGCGAAGCCGGGGCGGGTCACTAGTAAAAATAAATTATAATATTTTATTAAACTTAGGTACCATATATAATAGGGAATATATTTATGATAGGGATATATAAACATAAATCCTTTATCGTATAGCCTCGAGTTATGAGTAGTTGCTGTTTGTCTATGCATATTTATATTATGTACATGTATTAAAGTAATGTAACTTAAAAGTCTCTTAGTGTACCTACGTATTAAAAACTCAAACGTTCTTAGATAAACGAAGTTGATACCGATCATTAGTCGAATTGTATAATCATTATATTAATGAAGTATCTACACAAGTATGTAGGCGTTAAATTGTTACTTATAAATTATAAACCTGCTCTACATAACATAGTTCAATTATACATTTTGCATCTATAAATACTGCGATATATAATTGAAATCAATACTGATAGCACGATAATTCTATTGTGCTAAAACAATGGGGAAGAAAAACTTAATATGTAGTAACTTGGATGTTTTGATTTATCCGTCAGTATGCTTAAGGTTTTAATGAGAACGTTGCAAGTGTGTTTGCATTGTATTATATTAAGGAATTTAGATTCATTAACGCATAGTAGATCAGATAGAAAATTTAGACCATTTTCGTAGTTGCCTAACCTTGTATATTATAAATAAAGGATAATTATAAGGAATTAGAACGAAAAATTCGTGAGCAATGCAACCGCTGGTTCTTCGCAAATTAGTGTTATTGTTGAAATAATAACATGGTGGGTTTTGTAAAATGTTTAGCGCCTGACAGAATTCTTTGGTGTAAGTTTGAGCATACAAATTGCTATTAAGAATGTCATGACGATTGCTATAACATTCAATTAGTAAATATATAGATACGTAAAGTAAGACGTAATATTAATTTAAAAAGTGCTGGATAGTTCTTAGTCAAATAATTTTATAAAGATTGCATGAGTCATACGCTTTGTGTTATATTTGTAGACATTTTTGTCTCTATATAGTGTAAACTTTTACTCTAATTAATTAATTGACGGCCCATCAATGTTTATTAAATATTTTTAAGAGGTTCGCAAATTGCATTAATTTTTAAGACGTTTCAATAGAATTCTTCTTTTCTTTTCTCTTTAAATATAGAATACTAGATGACCCATCGCGACTTCGTTCACGCTTTGCAACTAAGCTTTATGTTTATGAAGGTACCTGCATGCCAAATTTCAAGCGTCTAACCTAAGCGGTTTAGATTTTTCAAAAGGATAATTTTCCTACAATTCCCGTTCCCGTAGGAATTTCGGGAATTCCTTTCTTAGTGCACCTCTACGGTACCTAAGCTACGTCCCTTCCAAATTTCAAGTGCCTACGTTTATCCGTTTAGGTTGTGCGTTGATATGTCAGTCAGTCAGTCAATCAGTCAGTTTCTCCTTGTATATATGTACTAGCTGTTGCCCGCGACTCCGTCCGCGTGGACTTTCATATAAACTTTGAACCCCCCTCCCCCCTTATAACCCATTTTTCCAATTAAAGTAGCCTATGCTACTCTCCATTTTTTCAACTAACTGTATGCCAAAAATGAGGTCGATTGATTGCTTAGCTACGCCGCGCCGTGTAGGAAGGACAAACAAACAAACAAACACACTTTCACATTTATAATATTAGTACGGATATATAGATTAGCCGCTCCACGCGGATTTACTCGCATTTATGCATGTATTATACACATTTTTCATTCTTATTTAATTATACACATAAACCTTCCTCTTAAATCTCTCTATCTGATAAAAAATATCAGCGTTATTATCGGTTGCATAGTTTGAAAATTTAAGCATACGTACGACTTTGTTTGTATGGAGTTCCACAAGCAACATGGATGTGAAAACTGTGTATGCAACGAAAAAGGTGTGGTAATTCTCAATATCCTGTAAATAAGATCACAGGTCGAATAAAAAAACTAAGATATGCAGTGATGTATGTAACTATACTGTATTTTTATTGCTGTTATATTTCCATTATCTTTTTAATCTAAAATTACTCCGTAGAAATTGCTTTTCGAGCCAGTACTTAGTATACAATATCCAGACGATTCAAACTACTATGTGGCTTAGTTAAATAATGATTGACTTTAACTGTATAACAGCGAAGATGAACGAATGTTTTTCATATCTGGAAGTCATCTGTGAGTCAATATTCAATTTAACACTTGCAGTAGTTATCTAGGAACTGGTAATTCGCGTGAATTAGTACGGAATGAGAGGCATGCATCATGTTTAGCAGAGCGTTGGTAAAAGCAAGCAGCGATGCAAGACGAAACTTCATCTAGCGTATTTAATCACTCGTGTGAATAACACGCGTTCAAGTCAATGTTCTCTTATAATCACCAGCCACGCCCCGCAGTTTTGCTTACTGTTAAATATAATAAACTAGCTGTTGCCCGCGACTCCATCCGCGTGGACTTTCAAATAAACTGTGACCCCCCCTTCCCTCCCTTATAATCCTTTTTTCCTAGATTTTTTCATATAAATGTTTTTTCCCGCTTTCTCCCGTCCCCGTGGGAATTTTGCAATATCCTGTTGCCAAATTTCAAGCGTCTAACGTAAGCGGTTCAGATAATCCTTGTAAATGTAGATATGTTATAAGAAAAATACTTTTTGAACGAAGTACTAGTTCCAGAGTCAAGCCCGTTGAAACAAACTGTTTTTCTTCAAGAACAATTTCAATGTAATTTCTTCTTAAATAACTACTACGTTAATTAGTGTTACACACATATATGTAATACATTTTAATTAGTTATTTATTTTCACTAACTAAGTGTTTTTCAATTACAATAGAAATTGTTTAACCAACGGAGCATGAAAGAGATGACGTAAATCAAATAAAATTAATCGTGTTATTTAATATTTTTATTAACTTACGTTAACAATAGTCTAAATTATTTTATCTCAATAATAGATAAAACGTATAAATTACCAAAATATAAATAATAGCAAACTGCAAACAGACTTATCAAAGCTTTGGCACATCCCATTTATTGACGAAGTTGAACAAAATTACAACAGTCTAAACTAAGGTTAACAAGAAAAAATCATAAAACTATATAACGATAAATAAGATAATAAATCTATGGAAAATGCGTTTGCCTAGATAACTTTGTGTGCACCCACAATCTATATTCATTATGATACGGAATCGCCTTGAGCTTTATTCAAGTAGTTCCCTAGTTTTCTACCTTCCGTACCAGATGTACAATTCAACGAATACAAAAAAAAGTATTAAACTGTAACATAAAATAAAAAATACTCCAATTTTGATCCAAGCATTTGAAAGATTATCCCGTAAAATTTTTATTCCTTTTTCTCGCTTTACAGTATATAACAAGACGTACGAGCAAATGAACTGGATGGGAAATGGTCAACCCCGCCCATAAACACTCGTGGAGCTTTACTGCTTTTGAGTTGTATGTCGGCCTTTTAAAGAGATATTGGTTGTTTCTAACAAAAGATTTGATCGTGGGTGCACTAGAACATGAATTATATTACAATAACATTAATAAGCGACCTAGCAATTGCCAGTGCGTTTGCAGTACGCATAGTCGCTGTGTTCGTACGAATCGTCGTAATCTTCATGTCTATGAGGCGGTCGGCGACGGTCACTGGGAGAATGCCTATGCTTTTGATCTCTTGCTGGTGGCCTTCTAACTGGCCCTCGTCTTTTGTCGCGGTCTTGATATGTCATTCGGGAAGGACGGCGTGGTGGGTTCCTTGGGTTTAAAACAACGAGTGTTATTGGGCTAGGAGTATTTTACATTTAAAATAATGAACATCTAGAATTAAATAAAGTAAAAGATCACATGATATTCTTGAATAACGGATTTTTGGGACCTTGCACAGCTTTTAAGCGCCGTATCATCGTATTTAAGCTAATGAAACACCAAAAATACTCAAATATTACTGAATGAATGTCTACTTTTAAACTCATGTAAATGATTATATTATATGGGTATCATTATGTGTTTTGCTATTCTTTACATTAAGAATAGTTATAAAGTGCACAAGTAGAAAATATTTGAGATTGAACTTACTTCTTAGGCCTTTTAATGTTCGGTATTCGTTTACTGCTCTCCGGTCGGGGGTGATAATCTTCATCGTCATCATAGTCAGGGTCTCGGTCATCGTGTGGCCTGGTGTGATGAAATAGCGGCCTGACTTGCGGGACAGTCACTGGGTATGGTTTGGCTACAGGTACGTGAACCTAGAAGATGATTTATGGATTCTATAATGTTTTGTAGACATTTGACTGAGACGAGATGATGAAAACAGTTTCGAAGGAAAAATAAGAGGACGTGTCGACAGTATTAAGTATAAAATTCTAAAATGCAGAAAAAAGTGTAAAGCTTTAGATTAAAAAAATGTCAAATTAATTGTTTTAAAGGTAAAACCTCTTAAAATATCTATATAAAGTTGAGTTGTTTTTTCATTAATATATTTTAGGTATGGTTTATATTAACGATATCATTCAGACAATATATGATCACTTACCTTATAATTTGACTGTACACGTATAGAACATATTTACAAAACAATCATTGACATGCATATTTATGTACATAAAATCTGAGAACAATTTACATATTAAACACGTTCGTGTTATGTTAAACGCTAATACATAATTAGTATCAAAGCGTTGGTTACGAATCGCTGAAATAAATAGGCTTAGGACATCACATAACAACACCCTACCTGTTTCTCAACAGGTACCGGCACGGGCGTCTCGACCGGGTATGGAACCTTTTTGTAGACCGGATAAGGCACTGGTTTCTCGATGGAGACGGTTAACTCGCGGATAACCGGCACGGCGACCGGTTTCGGGACCGGCACGTGTATCGGGTAAGGCTGAGGTACGGGCACTATCACTGGATGAGGAATCTCTATCTGCAAACCATTCATTGTTCTAAATGTGCGAAGGAAGAACCGACCCCAATGATGCACGAGGAAAGAAAGTAATGAAGGAAATTAAAATAATGAGTGAACAACATGCGAGGTAATTATGCACGTATGTTCAATGTTGCCATATTGTAGTTGATGTGATAAGAAATTCAGGAATTGTAGGGTAATTACACATGCAAGTTTGTGTGGATACAATAATCTTACACATTTTTTGCATATTATAAGTTTGTTTTAAAAGGTTTTTATTGACATAGTCAGATTATTATTAGGTGTAAATTAATGTTTTTGTTGTATTTATCTTAAAATCAAGACACATGAAATGTTTTTTAAATAATAAATAATTTAATAAAATTCTTCTTGCGTTAGACTGGAAATCGGCTAATAGGTAGGCTAACCAATGTGCTATAAATATGGATAATTGTTTATGAATTAAACAAAAGTTTTGATTTGCTTCGTAAATAAAAATGTTACTTACTGACATATATCTTTCACTGTCGTAATTTTATTCACACATTTACTAATATTTGAATGTAAAAAACATTTTCGAAATAAAGCCAAAATTGCAAGTAAATAGTTATCAAAGTTCGTGTTATGTGCAATTTTCGATGATTTTTTTTTATCATACATTAATTTTACGTTACATATATCCACTTAATTAACTTTCCATACAAGAAATTTAGGTACACATAATTACACTAAAGAATGAAATGAAATGAATGTGAATGATACAGGAAAAATGCTTGTAAAATAATAAAGACTAGTATCTGTTGCCTTTCATATTAATTGATATTGTGGTTTTATCCTAGATATCGCTTTCACTAGGCATTGAACTCCAAGAATCTAATGTACCGTAACTATAGTCTGGTGAGATAGTTATTCAGAAAACAACTTTACGTATACATTTTCCTTTTTAAACGCATTTCATTACTTTTAATTACTAACATTGATAAAGTAATAACTATAGTACGAGTGCGAGTAATTTATGTTAGCATAAGTATGTATTAAGCGAAATAATACTTGGATTGCAATTTTCACCTAGAGACATGCTGTATGCGTGCTCATTCTATAAGACAAGAGAGTAAGCGAAGAAAATAGTGCGAGACGCGTCCACTTTTATCCGCATTCCATTCGCAGTGTTTTCTTCAGTAATAATTACACAGATATTTTCATAAATATCAATAAACTATAACGTGACAATACTTACAGGATAAGGCTTTGGTACCGGCACATGAACTGGTTTCGTCTCCGACGCATAGCTTTCGTATTCACGGAATGTATCCTTCTGTTTAGCTTTTAAATAGCTCTGTTTCCACTTGTCGACTAGCTTTTTGTAGTCGAAATCTTCTCGTGGGTCATCATAGTAAGGCCTGTATGGCGCGTGTGAAGAATGTGATAAGTCGTGATTCCGAAGACCTAGCAAATCTTCTTCAGACTTGAATCTGTTGTTTTCTTTTGGCCATCCGTACTGTCTGTAGCTGTTTGAGTGAGGTCTGTACCAATCATTAAAAGAATTCCCATCATACTGAGCTCCAAATTTGTTCGGATATCTTTTTGGTATGTGAACGACTTCATCATTTTCTTCTTCATGTACAGGTTTCCGTATATGATTTTTGTATGAACTAAATTCTGCTGGCTTAAATAAATTACCCCAGTGTGTAGTGATTGTAGGAAGAGTTGTTAATACATTTTTAAAATTATTTTGGTAATCATCAAGATTTTTTATTTTCTCTTCATAGCTTGTGGTGAAATCTATGGGCTCACTTTCACCGAAGGGAGGCTTAACAGCAAAATTAGGTACATTTCCGAAATCCATAGAGGGATGCTGATAGTTATAAAAATCTAAATTACTACTAGCAGGGGAAATTTCATCAATGCTACTGTTAAAAGGCCGTTTGAGATGTTCGTATTTAGAACCAGTTACGCTGTGGTTAGTCATATATTCGTAGCGTATCGGATTTTTATATTTTTTTACTTCTTCATTCTTGCTGCTGTAATTCCAGGGCTTTTTAAATTTGTCATTGTCAAGAGAGAACTTTCCCTTTAGCTTGTTTTTATTGTTAAAATAATTTTGTGAGAACTCTTGATTTGCTGCGTAATTAAATTTCATTGCTTCCTTTTCAGATTTCATGTCCTCATCTTTAAAGTAGTTCTTTTGTTTCCAAGGCGCTGTTTGTTTATTGTTTTTATTTATTTCCTTATCGATTTGATTTGCATTTGCATTATTGTTTGCTTGGTCGTATAACTTACTCGCTTCAGAATTAAAATCGGAGTTCATAAATCCATTGTTAAAATTGTTTATATTATTTTGATTGTAAGAGTTCATGTTTGTAAAATCAATGACTCTCGGGAATTTAATTGCACTAGCAGGTACTGGTGATTTTAACATATGATCGTATTCAGGTGGTACTACAGTGGTTGTAGTGAACTTATAAAACGAAGGGTAATTTTCGTTGTTCATTTCGTTAAATAATTGTTTAGTATCGGTGGGACCATACGATTCTTGCATTCTGTATGGATCTTGATTTATGTTAAGAGAGGATCCTTCCATAGATTTATTAAAGTTGCTTTTCAGATCAGTCAAAGGCTTATTTCTTATTTTTGAACTTAATTTTGTGCCATATATTGGCGAATTACTCTCGCCTTCTTTTACATCAAATTCACCATCGGAATTCATTTTATTAGCGTAAGGGTCGTTATTATTTTCAAAACTAGGTGAAGTGAAAAAGTTTATAGAAACCGGTTGATACTTTGACATACTTGCTTGTAGTTCTTCTTCGGGGTTTTGTTGCGATTGGCCGTCGGTGGGTGGATTATAGTTTCCACCAAATCCAGAAGTATCCAATGTAGTCGGGAAAGCCGGCGCATACAGTCTCGTAGAAGACTCTGGTTTGTTATTGCCAGTGAGGAAACTAGCGTAATCTGGTGAACTGGGGACGAAACCATCATACGAACCGACATCGTTGAAACCAAAATTTGAATACGTGAGCACACTGGGTTGCGGGGTGGATTCCTCCGTGTCACTTAACTTTTTATTTCTAGTTCTTTTACAGTCGACATCGTATATCGCGATCGCTATGAGTGTGGCGTGAATGAGTTTGGCATACATGTTGTTCGATTACGAGGTACGCGCGATCCACATTGTTCGTTAGCGTGGTTAGTGGCTACTGTCCGAGGAGCGACTGACGGCAGGGAGCACTCGTTGGCTCACGTCGCTACGGGGGTGTAACTAGCTCTGCTCGTAACGTGACTGGCCGATTGTCCTACGAAAACGAAAGCGTTCACGCTTCGCAAATCCGTTAAATTTTCTTAGATTATTATCATTATTCGATAATAGTTCGTCTGACGCCTTATTATTCACGTCATTGCGCACTGTAAATTATCTACGTGCGTTCGTGACTTCCTCGATCACCCTTCAACGTAAAATTAGTGGCGAAATGACATAATCACATTTTCCTATTAAAACTCATTTAAGAATGTGCATTCGCTTTTCACTGCTATTTTTCAGGCTATTATAATGTCGTACGAACGCGACGCTCGCACAGGAGGAAGTAATTTGCTTACAAAATGAAACGAACGAATGCTAAAACACTTTTATTGGTCTATATCAATTACCAATTATTTGATACAGTTAAACTTTATTACAAAAAGTCTTATAATCTAAATTAGTCACGTAATAACAAAATTAATGGCCACGATACAAACAGCTTCGCAAGCTGAAGCGAACTCAAACCTCACGTGAAGATGCCACTTTGTACTAAATCATCATTTCTCGTTCTGAACAAAATGAAAATATTTTAAATAATTAGAAGTAAACACAAGTGGAAGGCATAACGAGTGGAATGGTGTCCAATGCAGGAAATGAGAATCGTCGTCCTTTAAATATTATACATAATATACTAATTTACAACCATCGATAAAATTCATACTCTGAAAATAATCAACAATCATCACTTATAGGCACAGTGGAGAAATCAACGCTTTCGTGTCTAAATAATTTGTTTTCGGTCAAAATTCTGGATTTATATATGAACTCTTCTTGTAAAATTAGATAATATAAATTAAAGTCAACATTATCGTAACAAAATGCTCATATTAAATACATATACATTTGAGAGATTCTCTAAATAATAATTTACTTTCAAATTATAGTTCTCTTAGATTAAGACGTAAATCGTAATATGGATCAGGTAGAGCGTAGAATCTTACACTATTGACTTTAAAAACGTAGTTTGATTATGATAAAAACCTACAAACTTACACGATTATAAGTAGCGTCACGAATCTTTAGCGCTGAACGAAACCTCTGCAGAAGTCAAAAATAAGGTATCGAGGTAACCGGGTCGGGTGCGCGAGCGTTGATTGGTTGTCCCAGTCGTGTTGTCTTTCTCGCACCAATACGTCAATTACGAGCGCGATTCTACCGATGCGCAGCTATTCTCGTCCAGCGCTAAACATTCGTGACGCGA
>DWAJ01006735.1:0-10074 GCA_018238005.1 Eurema mandarina | reverse complement strand
ACGGGCGACTGCCCGCTGCCCTCTGCGCGCGGGACTACGGCACCACTACGGCCACTGCCCACTACGGGGCTGCGGAACGATGCCGATGCGCACGAGCACCCGCCGTCTCACCGCAGTACGGCTGCTCGCTGCCGCCCGCCCGCCCCACTGCCCCTAGACTCCTACAACCCCTCTTTTGCACTTCTGAGCCGAATTATCGATTACATCGACCCGTTTTATCGACCCGTTTCCGCCACTCGAAATGCTTTCGGTAGATTGATCGGTTCACTTAAAATTGTTGGCAAGGTAAACTTCGCGCGATCGTTTGAATGAAAGGTCAAGCTCTCGATCAAAATAAAGGCACTTGTAATGTTGATGTTTTGTGAATGAAATTATTTGCGAATGGTTATAAATAAAATATCAGTGCTACGCATTTTTTGCGAGTTGCGCAATATAATGAATTCTAGCTGATACAGATAAACAATAATATTTACTCACCTACTTATCTTTGTTTAATTAAAAAAGTTTCGCATAACAACTTAGATGTGGTACTAATATAATACAGTTCAGTTCATTTTGTTTGAACTGTTTTGATCTGATGTCGAAAATAAGCAAATCCACCAAAACAGCAATTTTCAGTTTAAAACTTATACTTCAAAATAAACATCAACTGATTAACAAACATTTAGTTAAAAATGAACAGAATAAAGTTATCACATAGTCCCAGCAATCATACTTGGCTTTATTTTGCCATAATTTTCAACAAGGGTCGATTTATTAAACGCCTAACACCTATACTTGCAATAAAAACTTCTCATTTTAGATACGAGTACATAGTTAAGCAAAGGCTAGACTTAAGGGCTTGCGCCATAGGCTTTTAGGAAGTTTATTCCTAGATTGAAGAATGAGCCAAATTAGAATATATGTGATTTTATGGGTGACCAACTGAAGGTTGCAGAAGAGTCAATAAAGGGGATTCAGGAAGACATAACAAATTGGAAATTTGGATAACCGACATAATTCATGTTCAAATTAATAAGAATATGTAAGTATGTCGTTATCATTTTTTTTTAATTATTCGTCGATAAATCCGCATTATTTGTGAGTGTTTGATAATATTACCTGAAAAGGAAATTATCTATTTATTTTTATTTTTTTATCAAAATCTGGTTTCACCCGTATCAAACTGGATAACACGCCTATATAGAAGAGGAAGCTAATACGTTTTTTATATGCTACATTGTGACTCAAGCTTACAGGAACGTCAACTGAAAAAACCCAAGTGTCTTTTAATTGTTTAATTGCTTTTAAGAATTAATAAGCTTGGTAAGACCGCGTGCTTTCTCAGTAAGCTAATAATATTTGTATGCTACATATCCCTCTTCTGATGTCCAAGCTATTGGACAGTTTATGACTACAAGTGAATGTAAGGTTAGTCTTAATAATGTTTGCTTTATTAAGAACATAAAAACTAATGAAGTATACGAAGGTTTCAAATAATTCGAAAAATGATCGGTGGCCGCTTCTCGTGGTTCGTCCGTATCGTTATTTCCGCGTTTGGGCTAAACTAGGGTTAAAATCGTGCGCTATATAGGAGTATAAAGCATATGTTAATCTAGAGATCACTGACGGGCTCGCGCATGACTGCTTATGTGTCCTCGGAAGTCCATTCGTGTAATGGTATTTTACGGGGGTATGTCTCTTTCGCAGAAGACCGACTGGACAGTGATGTGCAAAAGTCACTGTGCTCCGGTCTCAAGGGCACTGTAGCCAGCGAGATTACTGGGCTAATGAGTCTTAACATCTTGTGGCTCAAAGTGGGGAGCGTCGGTGTAGTGCACCCCTGTCTGCTTTAGAGCAATGTTCCGGGTGGCACTGCATTGGTTGTAAGCTGGCGTTTCTCAGGTGTACCAAGGAACATCGGTAGGTAAACCTAGAAAAAAAAGAGTCTTATCTACTATGTAGATTGTACGTTCACATTCATACATTCCAAAACAATCCCACATAAATTATTATACTATTTGGTATTTTTATTTCTTCAATTTAGCAAGTTCATGAAAATCACAAATTTACAACTGTTTGTCGTTCAGGCGAGTTATTGCTATTATATTTTTAAAAGGATTATACTCTGTTGTCTGCATAAAATAGGTAAAGGTTAGGGCTAAGCTATATTGGCTTTTATTTTAATTGTTAGATAATTCTAGTTTGAACCGGCTTAATTTCCTTGGTATTAGTTGGATTTATTGGTGGTTGCTCCGCTTAGATGGACTAAGTTTCATTTAATTTTTTTTTTTTTTTTTTACCAAATACAATCGATAAACTATACGTATAAAAACATATAATAAGATATTCCCACATTCGTCCCATTTAAATGTTTAAAAGTTTTACTCAGTATATAAATGCCACATTGGGAAAATTCTAGATTTTATTTTCACAGATTAAAATAACATAATGTTGTAGAGATGTTAGTTGTTGTAGTTCAAGATTTTATTTTCACTCGACTATGGGAATCTCATTGGAACGAAGTTGCAAATTTTATATTTTAAAAATATATTTCTTCTTGTATCCAGTAGTCTCTATGAGAGACTAGAGTTTGGCCCTTGTTTATTTTTCCATATCATATTAATAAAACACAGCGCGTCAAAACAGGCGGTTTCTGTCACTGCGGCCCTAAACGGTAGCTTGGGCCTAGCTCCACTGCTGACAGCACACTGGTGACCTTCTGGCTATGTTTTTTTTTTACTATATTATATTTTTACTTTTATAAAAATCTACCTGTGAAAAAATAAAATAAATAGTTATTATTAAAAATAAGCGTCCTAAAAGCTTATTTTTAACACAGCGCCATCTAGTCCCACGCTAAGCAGAGCTTGTATTGTGGCAACTAACGGATACATAGATATATTTTCTAGCAGCAGTCGTCATATTTATATACTATGGCTCCTATTGGCCTTGAATAAGCTTCGCAATCAGAAATGATTTGCATGATATAATGATATATACGCATGCGTTGCTTGCAGTATCGATCAGACCCTGTTTACTCAATTCTCGGTAACTCAATATCAGAATAATCACATTATCAGATATACGGTCCGTTACATCGAGAAATTCTGCGCAATTTTGTAATCTCATACCTACCTGGTTAGAATATTGGATATTCGCCGAACGGAATGTAATTTAGTGTACCTACATTGTTAGTTGTTACTCGAGCTTTGAATATTGGTATGTTTCGAATAGTTTAGTATCATGATATATCGTGAAATACTGGTGCAGATTTCCTAACTTAACGTATTGAAATACCAACTGTTAAGTGTATCGGTCGTTGTTGGCTCGGGACGTGATATTTTTTTCAGTTGAAAGGAAAAGTTGTTAACTAATAATTTAGGAAGTTCTAAAATTTTTCAAAACAAATCTAAGATTTTTTTCAACAGTAGGTACACTGAATACAAACTGTACATACTCGACCTTTGTTCTATCTTTTTATGAAGATTTTAAGAAGTTATAAGAAGCTCAAAATTAAGTTTCACAAGTAAATGGCGATTTCCCAATAAAACACCTGATCGGGGTCAATAACCCTTCCTTTTTCTTTCCTTTCGTAATTCTTCCGCGAACGAATCTAGTGAGATTGTGAACCCTCGCAACTTTGAAAAGCATCATTGTTAACTTTAAAAAACCTTGATCTTTCACTATGTATGCACGTGTGATTGTTCCAAAACGATGCTACTTCTTAAAAAAGTATCGCGTCGTGTGCGTACGCGTTATTTGCTATTTGGCTGTATATTAAATATATTTGCTTGCCAAATATTTAGTGTTTCATTATTTATCAAGTATGACAAATTTGCGGTAAAAACCAGGTAAATAATAAAGATGTCATAATTTTGTAAGTTGGTCAATAGACCACTTTATTCATCTTTAAGTTTAATATCCACAAATCTAACGTCATGGATTCAATAAAATATTATTATTGTGAACAGAGAAATGAGATTTTAATTTGCTATTATCATAAAATTAATTAAGGCCTGCCGCAAACTTAGATACTTCAGGTGTACATTATATTTATATGTATTATAATGGATTAATTATTTACTACTCATTTGTCTAGTAGTTAACTTTCATCACTTAAGTCCATATATAAGTAGTGTTATACACTAACAACTAATTGCCCTTAAATTAACTGTAAGTGGAGGAAGCTTTGCATAAATAATTTTTTTTTTTATTGCACCCTCAGTTAAATTGGCTTCATCCGGGATGCTGGATTGCACCCCAAACTACTGAGCCCCCCCGCCGCGACAAGGCTTGGTCTATAGAGGGATGCACTTTATAAAAAACTGCTTAACTAATTTAACAATGACCTTTAGGACTTAAATAAAACACCAGGTGTCGCGCTTTCTCGACCAGATCGTATAACTAAGAGACTAGAGTTTGAAATAAAGACTATATGCTTTTTTTAATAAAAGAGGAGGCAATCGAGTGCTTTCAGCATATAAAAATTGACATTGACGACAGCATTTAGTTGCCAGGTTTATAGTCAGCGTATATTTTAATACAATGAAACCCACCCGGATACCAAACTAGTTCTTAATACCAAGAATAGCTTTGAATAAATTAAAAATGAGAAGATGTCCGAGAAAATAAAAAAGTTATCAAATAATATATAATATTACCTTCGTCGCGTCGGTTAAAAATGTCGTTTGGCAAAATCGTTCGGTACATAAAGTTTAATTTCAAGTTTAACTGGTTTTTAATTTAATATAATAACTACATAGTATTATTTCTTTAGGTTAGGTATTACATTAATTTTTATGAGGCACAAATATTTTAAATATTTACGTAACACTAATATAGCAGCTGAGAAGATATAATAATACAATAGCTATAATAGATGAAACATTTATAATGAACTGGCTCGTCCAACACTACTTCGTTTACGCTGAACCTATCCTACCCAAAACCTAGCCTACTCTTATCCTATATTTCTCTGCTTAATAAAAACCAAGCTCGTATGTCCAGAAATATCCTAAAATAGAATTATGTAAATCAGTTCTTCTGTTATCGAGCTTAGCGCTTGCTGACAAATTTTGCGATTAATTTTAATATGATAAGATTTACTAATGTCTCTTCCTCTTAAACAAGCGAATGTTGGCAATCAAATCTTTCGCCAGATAAAATAATTTAGATACACTCCCAAAGGGTGTCTTTGTTAGGACTTTCTTTTTAATACATGTCTTTGTATTAAACATCTAACATAACTTTATTCAACTAGGAATGGAAGGTATGAATAGTGGAAAGCTAAGCTCATGTATGCGTTGGCCGCCTTTATAAAGCGGAATAACAATGTATTTGTTTCTAAGAAACCCTTGGTAAGCGAAATTGAGAATCGTTACATGTGGTTCCAATGATATTTGTAATGAGATAACATTAAACGACGCGTAGTTTTTTTTGTGGGAGGGTGGTCCCACCCCCGCCGATACGATCTCATTGAACTTGGTTCCACCAGCAATAAAAAAACATTATTTTCAAAGCTGTAATAAGTATTCGTGCCGTCTTTTTTTTTATCTAGCACAATACAATCGTATGTGATCAGTACAAAGATATTTTTGGCATTCGCCTACAGACCCGCGTTTTAAATACGGGGCCCGATCGTATATCATGATTTTGGACAATTTTTACTGGATCATCATTCTGGATTTTCTGACGAATTCAAACTTTTGCAATATATTGCGTAACACACATTGAATATTCAATAAGACCATCTCGATTGATTGAAAACAAAAATAATAGCACATTTATTAAAACAAGCTCGTATCTTAATGAGACGATAAACATTATCTGTTAAAAAGAAGAGTCAGGGACACAAAATCAGCATACATTTGCATTTTTGGAATAAAATATTTTTAATAATTCAACTCTGCGAAAGAAGTTTTGAAACTTATTTGTTGTTTATGGGTTTTCTGAGTACATATACAAACAAAAAAAAAGCTTAAAAAACGTATTGAGAAGGTTCTACTATACTATCTATCTCGCTTTATTCTAAAAGTCGTTGTTAAGAATCTTTGTGTATTTTAATGATATTGAATGAAATTAAGTTTCAAAAGGCACTGGCGAATACACATGCGAGCCTTGTAAGAAACAGCTCTCACAAGTCGTTACTATTCTGAAGCTAGTAAAACTTTAATTTTGTAATTAGATAAATAATTATATCTGTTGCCAGATTATCAAATAGTTGTTACTAGTCACCCCGATTTTTTAAGGTCTCCTCGATATTTGGTTCGTTATGTCTGATGACCATAGACAATCTTTGAAATAACCACTTTCCAACAAAATTTTCATAAAAATCAATCCATAGACGACAAAGTCAACCGCGAATAAACATAGAAAAGGCATATATATATATAGGGAACATATTTCAATTCGTTTAAAAATAAGCTCTTTTTACACGGCGGTTGGAAACTCGATACCAACCTAGTTATCTGACCTCCGTCGCATCAATATCATTGAAGATGTTCAAGATTGCTTGAAGTCGATTATGTTAATTAAAAACTGATTTATACACGTATTAATGTGCATGTTATGCACTTCATTTAAGCAACAGTGTTTTTTCTTTATACAATGTTCAACCCCTTACCTCAAATTAGGTTTGATTTGCATTACAAATATTTTACAAAGAAAGACTCAAACTTGCTCAAAAAAAGATAACCTCTTTTTCAGACAACAATATGATTTCAAATAGTATCGATGTATATCTCTTTTATAATATTGCTGCTTTGAACGATGGCTCTATTAACTACATATAATGTTTAATACTTTTGCCAATGTTATTTCAATGCTATCTACTATTAAGTAGGTACTAATTTCTTAAAGCGTGTAAAGGATTTGACAACGTTATCAATGAAAGTTTTAGTTCGGTTCGGCTTCGTCAATATGATCAACCGTAATTGTTACAAATCTTAAAGGTCGCGTCACGAATCTTCAGCGCTGAACGAAAACTGCGCAGAAGTCAAAAATAAGGTATCGAGGGGAGGGCAAGGCGCGCGGGGCGCATGATCGTCGGGTGCGCGAGCGTTGATTGGTTCCCCAGTCGTGTTGTCTTTCTCGCACCAATACGTCAATTACGAGCGCGATTCTACCGATGCTCAGCTATTCTCGTCCAGCGCTAAACATCCGTGACGCGACCTATAATAAATCTTATACGAAATAATCTTCATACCAACAGATATCGCGCACAGACCAATAGCGAAGAAGATTTTCTATTAAAAATGTTGTTATTGGAATTTATATAAAAAATTGTCAATGAACTGGAATTAAATTGCCCATTATTTTTAATGGAGTCGTGATATTATAGATTTGTGGAAAATATCGTCTTAAAATTATAAAATATGTTTGTTTAAAAATATACAAAAAATAATTTTATTACACGTTAGCTACCTTAGTTAGGGTTTCTGTAAATTAATTATTTAATATCTAGAATGATACACGACTATTAGCATATAATATTATATTGTATTAAAGTTGTATTTTTCCAAATTCCTGATGAGATATTTTGTAAGAATAAATAAAACTTAAAACTATAAATACTTAGTTGTAATAAAAAACGACCTCACCTTATTATAAAATCAGTTGAAAATCTTCTAAAACCTAATAGATTTATTTAAATTTTGATTATACTGTCCGTTTAGGTTAATAACCTCAAAAAGTTGTTGATTTACAATGTATCTATAGAATAACGATATTTCGTCCGAAGCATAGTTAATTATAATAATATTACGATTCCTGTTTTGTAATAACATATTATTATTTTGCTATATGTCTGCCAATGAATTAAAAACCTCGCTTGTATGGTTTAAAACATATTCTAGAAATCCTTACTGATATTAAATAGGTACTCTTTGAAATCGAACTTCGACAAGGCGCGAAATACACAAATATTGAGATACTTTCTCTTCAATCTCCAAAACTTAATTTGCATGAATTCTAAGTCTTATAAGTTTAATTAAATCATTTGTCATTATAAACAAATTTAAAAGGACGGCTTTACCTTTTACCGCAGTACCTATAAGTCAAAACAATTGTTAATATCGACAAGTCAAATTCCAATTAGCGAAATTCGCTCACGTCGAAATCCTCAATAATATTATTATTTGGATCCCTCAATTAAATTCTGTCTTTCAGAGGTTCTACTGTACTCGTATATGAAGATCAAATAATATAACAATTTCTGAGTACTACGTTAAGCTCCCCTTCAGAGCACTTCCAGTACGAGAACGTCTCACTTGAAATAATCCCTTTGCAAGCTTATCAACTGATTGTAGACTTAGATTATATGAAAACGGGAATATTGCTTATATAACATCAATACTTGTTCTGGAATATTCTGTTCCTTATAATATTATATCGTTCAACACTGATGGCTGTAGCGTACAGATAACGAAATGAGCATGGGAGAAATACAAGATATTTAATCTGTTTTGTATACATTGGCATTTTTAGGCTTAGCTTTTTAAATCGAGGGATAAAAATTCTGTTGGATCCTTACTATTATTATAAATGCGAAATTATGTGCCGATATGGATGGAGAATCGACAAAGTATGGAATGAGCTCCCTGGGTGGGTCTTCCCTGAATGTGTGTCTTCTAGGTGAGCGCGATACATCGTCGACCATAGCGTCGCTTACCATCAGCCGATCTGTGGTCAAGCGTTCGACTATTATACTATAAAAAAAAGTATGTACGCAAGAAAATCATAGGATAGCTTTTATTCCAATGATGTCAAGAGAAACTATGCGGGTACACTACCATGGGCTAGAAAATTTTACAAAAGAATAAAAGGGAGAATTAGAATGAAAATACATTGGTCAACAAATACTAAATACTCTTTTAACAGTTTGTAATAATGAAACCAATTATTTTTTACTAGAATAATATAGCGCATTCATCATTCCGATAAAACCACTCCGTAGCAATATAATTAATTAATGAGAGGTCGGTACCGTTTCATACTAATTAATACATTTGTTGTGCGCCGACATTACAAATAAAAACAAAAGTAATTAACATCAAAGGAGGGATTTATTATTGTGAATTTTCATTAATTACTTATGATATTGTTTTTCGACTATATTTTTTATTTGAATACTAGCCGGCCCAACGCGACTTCGTTCACGCTGTACCTATACTACCCGAAACCCTATATCCTACACCTCCATTTTTCTGCTTAAAAACCATCTTCGTACATCCAAGAATATTCTAAAAAAAGAATTATGTAAATCGGTTCAGCTGCTATCGAGTTATGCGCTTACCAACACAATTTGCGATTCATTTTTATATATGTAATGATTATAATAATTAGGTAGTTAAAAAAAAGTATTTAGAAAGCGAGTGTATCTTAGTATGTTTGCAGATTTATAGATGGATAAAATTATACGAAAAGAAACTTCTTTGAGCATTCTTACAAAGACATTAGTTAGATCAAGTAATTGAACAATTACTATTACTTATATATAAGTTATTGTGCATTAATTATTTTCAGCCCATTTCCTTCGAGTTACCCCACTCTCAGTACGAAAGAGCGCGAAGTGCGGAAGAGTCCGCTAGAGCACCCGTGACTCCGTCTAAACGCGGGACAGTGGAACACCGTGGGGTTTTAATCGGTTTGAGTCCGACATAACCTACTTCTTCACCCCCGGGAAAAAAAAAATCTCCCAGTACGACATTTTTGCGGAGGGTATAATCACTATACCTACCTAATATATTAGTATTTTATTATAGCTGTGAAACTATTGGTCAGCTTTTAATGAAATTTGTAAAAAAATGTCTAGAGCTAGAAGAAGGACATAGGCTACCTTTTGTCATTATTTAGAAGATTCAAAGGGTTGTTTCAGGGGATGAAAGTTTGTTTGAGTTTGTTGATAACTTAACAAATAATTGTACAGTGTTATTTATATGAACTGTATCCGTGTTAAGACATTTATACATGGCCTGTCGTAAATTGTGAATACCATTTTCTGATCGAAGTGCATAAAAAGTGAAGTTCGCTTCAAGTGACGTGAATTTAAAGCTCTTTGTTCAAATGGGGAGCGTTCAGGGTCAGCGGTTTCTT
>DWAJ01006734.1:0-10076 GCA_018238005.1 Eurema mandarina | reverse complement strand
TTATATAATATCGTTGGTTGTAGTACGGTACCTTAGCTTTTAATTGCGTGTATAGTATTTAACATGACGTCATATACTGGTTAAGCTGAATAAATAAGATCCATCAGTGGGATGAACGTAATCTCGGTTAAGGGTGGTCATTTGTAAGGCTTTCTGTGACGCGTCGGAAAGCCTAACGTCAGATCCGTGGAACTCGACTTTCGATCTACTATAAACAAACAGACTTTAACTATTATATTTATTTAACACATTTACCTTATAGAATAAAATCACTTTTTTTTGACACGGCAGAACTTTAACAATTATATGTATTTAACACATTTATCTTATAGAATACAATCACTTTTCTTTGACGCGGCAGAACTTTAACAATTATATTTATTTAACACATTTATCATATACAATACAACCATTTTCTGTTTTTAAAGAGTGACGCTCCCGCTTTTTCCTCAAACACCGAGGTGACAAGTGAGAGCGAGACAAAACATTCAAATCATGACATTTGCCACAGACACAATATTTAGCAATAATTTTTCAATTATAGAAGCATTATAATTATTACTATTCTCATTTAGTGAAGGAATACGAAATATACGCAATTTTGGTGCGATGCATTGCAGCGACGATCTATGTAAGTAGACAAAATTGTCTAGGTGGAAATGGCTTCAATTTTCGTGGTCATCATGCGTGTTTTTAATTTATGACTACAATTTACAACAATAAGAAAAAATAAATTTATTTAAATTAGTACAACTATACTTAAAACATATTTCTAACCTTTACCGAAGTTGAAACTGACCTTTGTTTTGTCTGATACTAATACATTTAAATTAGAATTAATAGGCTGAACCTTTCCCACGACATAAAAGGTATACAACCTATTTATTAAGATAAATTATGGAGCTGATAGTATCAGATATAGTCAGTAGGTAAATTTACACTTTGTAAGGTAAAGTTAGCCTGCCCTATATCATAATCACTAGCTGTTGCTCGCGACTTCGTCCCCGTCGGATCTATTTCTATTATTACGTTATTGTGAGTCAATCTTAGAAGATAGACATATACTGACGCGGACTTTTTTTTAGATCATTTAAAGAGGAATAGTTCTTTGATACATATTATTTTTGTATCTTGAACGGTTTTCATAGCGCACGCAAAGGAAGCCCTCAAAGATGAATAATTTTCCCCGTTTTTTCCATATTTTCCATTATATCTTCGCTCCTATTAGTCGCAGCGTGATGTTATATAAATGATCAATTCAATAAAAAAAGAATTTTTCAATTCGAACCAGTAGATCCTGAGATAGCGCGTTCAAACAAACAAACAAACAAACTGTTCAGCTTTATATATTAGTATAGACCTTACCCCAGTTTATTCTATGATTGTGATATGCTCCTTCCACTAATTAATTTCTATTTAATGGGATCATTTTCAAGGAAGTTCATCAGTTATGGAACCAGTATAGTATTTTAATGTTGATTCGTTGAAGCAGTAACAATAGACAAACCAATTTTTTATATTTACACCATGTTATATTATACAAATAGGTACATAGTGGGTGCAAATGATTTGGACTGCAGGCTATGTCCGCATTAAATATTTAAGATTCATTTACGAAGTAATAAGAGAAGTGATCTTTGATTTAAAATACACTATTAAATTGCGTCTGAAATCCTATTAAATAAATAACAAATTCTAGAAAAACCTTTTCAAGAAATAGATCAAAATCAACTTACCCTTTTGAAAGTTTACGGTCAAGAAAACTCTGGCTTGTTGAAGATTTTCTTTGAATCGTTTCACTTGATTTTTCTGTTTTATCGTGGTTTATACTTAAACTCATTTTCCATTCAAATGTCATAACATTATCTATTCTGTCGCAGGCGGATTGTACAATCCGCTGTATTACATTACGGCTAGACTATGACAATGATACAAAAATAATAAGAATATAAGAATTTTTAATGATACAAAAACTACGCAAGACAATACGGCTACACGTTGAACCGCCGCTTTGCAAAACGGCCCTGTTTTGTAAAACGGCTAGCCGTAATGTAATACAGCAGATTATACAATCCGCCTGCGACATATTCTAATATTATTGTAGACTAATTTCTTCTTTTGTATTGTAATCACATGGTAGGTACTTTCTTTTTTTTATTACCAAAAAGTTTTCTTTTAAAATGTCTTGAGCCATATTTCAAATTGATCTGTAATAAATGTTTCTTTTATTAATTTCTATAACGTTATGTATGCGTGATCTGTAACAATTTTAATAATTTATTTAGCAACTAGCTGACCCGTGTCCACTTTGTTGTGCATAACGTCAATAATCCTTTTTTTAGTTTTGTAACTTTATCATATAACCTATAACACTCAGCAATAATGTGGCTTTCTATTGGTGAAAGAGTTTTTAAAATCGGTTCAGTAGATCCCGAGACCCCTTACAATTTAACAAACACAAACTTTACTTCTTTATAATATTAGTATAGATAGAAAAATCGCATAACTAATGAGTGTCAGTTTTTGTATTAACCAGATACACATATATCTTGTACTGGTATAGGAGTTAGCTATGGCTTCATTTCATCGTCATTTATATCATTAGTGTTCTCCATGATATTTTTTTTTTAAGTAAAACAGGTTAGCGCTTGACCACAACTCACCTGATGTTAAGTGAAGTTGTGGTCTAAGATGGAGCGCGCGTACCTGTGAGGTACCTGTTCACTCTCCACTTGAAGATCCCCAGGTTGTAGGTATCGGGGAACACAGACTCCGGCAGGGAGTTCCACAGTTTTGCAGTACGCACTAAAAACGTCGAAGCAAAACGTTTCGTGCGTGCATGCGGAATATCCACTAATAAACATCAATTATTGCATAATATTCAGTAAATATAAATATTAATATCTCTCTATGAAAATTATTGTAGTCTGTTAGTGATAGTATGCAAATGGGAACTCTTATCAAGAATTGGGTCACAGCTGAAAAACTTGTTACAAGCCTTAAGTGCTCTTCGTAAATTAAACCTAAGATTTATAGCACTCATATTTAATTATCCATCCATCTATTTCACTAATTTTATTTAGGAAAAGTAATGAATTGTAAGTTTCAAACTGTGTTGTTCTGCTTATTTATTTAGGTTAAAGAGATCCAAATTACTTAAGGTACTACATTGAATTCTTTAGATATACAATATCTATACTGATATAAAAGGTAAAGTTTGTAATGTTGATTCTGCCTCTAATGAATCAATTCTGAAATTGACTTTAGAAAGAAAACATTACATATAACTTTAATATTTTTAAATGATTCCAACCGATATTCTAAAGTTTTCTAATAGGTTTTACGCTACTTAAACTATGGGATACACTTATAATGAATATTCAAGATTAGTTGTTCGATCTGAAGGTCATTGAAGAAATGAATTCAAACATTTTTTTTAAATCTAGTATTAAGTAATACGCATGTGGAAAGAGAATAAATTTAAACTTTTATCTTTAGTATATATACTAATAATTATTTCTATTATAATAGAAGATCATTCAGGAAGATACTCCAGACGTCTAAGATATAAAATCCTAATCTACAATATTCATACAGCAAACATATTTATATTACTTCTATCAAAAAACTAGCCTCCTTGGAACTCAGCCAGCTATTTCCCTTCAAGCTCCAACAAAACATTTGACAAATCGTATGTTCCGATCAATGGTATTCAATTATATTGTCAGTGACAGTGCTGGTCCAGTGAGTTTGTAGGAGTGGCTCTCATTTGGTTTATTGGCCGTATACAATTCGTAATAAATATTGTTCAGGTTTGGCAGACCAAGGTAGACCTTGTATACAACAGCATGATTAAGTACATGCGGTTAAAGCCTTTTGGATAGCTTTACAAATGCACCATTTTTTTTGGGTTTCTTCATTCATTCATTTCATTTAATTTGGCGGACAAATTCTTAATTGCTATTACCTACCTACCTAACTAAGCTTACCTACGACATATTTCCACCATGTCATGATCTGAACGTTAGGTCAAGCGAACATGCCCGCACCGTTGAACAGGACATTTGGTTTATTGGCCGAACCACTCTTTGTAATAAATATTGTTGAGGTCAGAAGTCTTTTTTTGTGTTAGACAGATGACGCTTGTATTTGGTTAGATATAAAATTCATTACTATAAAGTATATGTTATAATATCACCTGAGGACTATTTAGGTGATAATCACAGACTTTAACTGCATTATGAATACCTACAAAATATATAGATACTAGCTGTTGCCCGCGACTCCGTCCGCGTGGACTTTCATATAAACTTCGACCACCCCCTTCCCCCTTTATAACCCTTTTCCACTTAAAAAGTAGCCTATATTTTATCTCAGGCTCTAGACTATCTGTGTACCAAATTTCATTCCAATCGGTTCAGTAGTTTTAGCGTAATGGAAAGACAGACAGGCAGACAGACAGAGTTACTTTCGCATTTATAATATTAGTATGGATTAAGTTTATCAAGATAATACGCAATAACTATGTCATTAATTCCTCAATTCATTTTCTTTGGTAATTTTTCGTGAGTAAATTCACAAGTATGTATATAGATAGTATATACAGATGGATTTTATAGGATGTCCTTACTGTAAGAAAGGGGAGGTCAGGTGAATTGGAACTGAAACTGACTATTACTTCAAAATACCAAGGGTCACTCAACCAAGTTAAGTTGAGCAATGAACCAAGTTTATAGGCATAAATAAACCTAATATAGATAACCTAAAATAGTTTAAACTTCTCTATGTATGCAAAACGAATGGTGTCAAACTAAACTCTAAAGAAATATATACGAATCCTACGTCACTGAAGAAGCTATTTTGCTTAGAAAAAATTCTCGTCGCTGAACACAAATCGTATTGCTTCATTTGTTTTATTCTTGTTTTCTATGCATTTTCATGAACCAACACTTTCACTGAATAATGACAATGCAGTCATTTTCTTATTATGGAAATTGAGCTTGTTTTATTTAGCAGATCGAAATCGTGTTTTTCGGATTGACAGCTCGAATAAATTCGAAAGACATTGCCCTCGTAAATTGCGTACTGCGAAATTATTCAGACGTTTTACAATACTGATGTGTCAAAGGTATAGGTGAAATTTAAAGAATAATTAGTTATAAAAATAAAATAAGACGGTTAAGAGGTTCTTTTGAAAGCTTTACCAAGAGCCACTTAGTCTAAGCAGAGCTTGTGTTAATAACTAGATAATAGATTTAACATGTCGATGAACCGTGCCATAAGTTTTGGCTTTTTATTATTATATAAAAAGCCAAAACTTATACAACGTTTTTGATTCCATACAAAAGATAGTATTAATCCGAAGTAGCATACTAAACATAACACTTATCTATATTTATTTATTTATATTATTAACTCTTAAACTGAATTTCGAAAACAGAAGTAAGAAATCAACCGATGCTATAAAGACAACTTCATACACATCTCTATAAATTCATTACTAACGCGCTGTTACACAAAGGGTCTTCTTACATAATATTTTACAGACACAATTGTATGAAGCCAATAAGCAATAAACATCAATCTGATTTCGTTCTAACTGGGATAAAAATATATCACACTCGTACCGATTAGTGGGATATATTCGTTTCCAAGTGGAATATACGACATCCTTATACCGACATCCTGCTGGAGTAGTGATTCACTAACGTATATTTAGTGCATCTAAATTTTGACATCGCGCCTAACAACGGAAATACACAGTTAACTCCAATGGATTTCCTTTACCGATGTTTGTGTAAATCGTATGCGTAACGGTTATTGAACAGGTACAATAAATTAAAAATGTGAAAAATGTATTGTGTGTTAAATGTGGTGTGAAAAGACAAATTTTATAATTAGACATTAGTGACACCTTGACATTAAAGGTAAAAGTAATATAATATTATTGCTTGAATGGCATAGGATCTTAGGTCTTAGATGTCTGATAATATATAATAAGATATAGCCCTATAGCAACTCGAGTATCCTATGAGATAGTCTCTCATTAAAGACGGGTTTTAGAGGTGCAATTCTAATTGACTAAACAATACTTCTAAGTCGCTGTGTAGGTTTTTTCGATATTACAGTACGTATAAAGATATTCAGGATAAAAGCCAGAATTATGAAATCATTTAGAATTCTCTAAAGTAATGTATTTACTGACAGTTTTTCTAGATTGACGTCAAATGTCAACTTATAAAGTGGTTAATAATTTAATTAATATTCTTTACATATATATTTAATTAACTTATATATAAAAGCACGATGGACTTATATATTTATATAAGTACCTAATAATTTAATTCTTGCTTAATATTACAATCTTAAAAGAAATTCTATTTAAAATACTAAACTGTTTCTTATTATTTTTGTTTATACAAGACGAGACAAACGCGCTGGCTAGCGATAAAATGCTAAATAGCGGTAAAAAATGCTAAGAGAATTGAGACTACAAAGTACAAACTATCAAAAGCTGAAAAAGTATGAAACGCGAAATGAAGTCTTAAAACACAGCTAGTCTAGATGTTTATATATCCTGTTTCTATATGTTGTGAGTCAACTAAACAAGTTGTCTTAAACGATTATACAACAAATGAAGTTTTGACCTCTTAATAACAAAGGTTAAACACAATTAGTGTTTCAACGTCTGTTATTGGACATTCAAAACTGACGTTACAACTATTTGTGAACTCTTTCGTGTAGCAACTATTTTTGAATATGATGAGACTATAATTATATAAAATATGTTATTGATACATAGACAAAATAGACGTCAATTGTGGTAATTCAAATTTTTGTAATACCTCCGACCAATTTTAAAGGAATCGTGAGTGGAGTTTCTTTCGACTTAGCTGTAATTAAGTTTTTTTGAGAAACAGCTCGTAAACCAATATTGACGTATAGTAGAAGTATAAATTCTTAAAACATTAATGTTCCTATACTCGTATTTATGAAGTTTAAATAAAACAATCAGATAAGTAATAAACAACTGCAATGTTTCATTTGATTTTTGAATGTAAATATTTAAATTATAATACCGATACATTATAATAAAACAGGACAGATCGCAAAAAATAGCATAGTAACAGATAGCTGTTACTGTTATTTTTAACCGAAAATAATGTTATATTTAACGAACGTACATAACAATTCGAGGCAGGCTTTTAGCAACAAATGTCAACCATCATTTGCAGATGTCTTAAAGCTCTGTATAGGTTTTTTTACACAGAATTCCCGAGTTTCCCGATATAATGGGAATCGTCCTTTTGACATTATACAGGATGTGTAAACATTCTTCCTAAATTTATAACTATAACTCATTCATATATTTCTTTCTTTTATAGATCCGCTTACAATTCTGTAATAGATACTGTAGGGCAGTAATTGTGTTTGTATTGAACTTAATAATGCCATGAAAATGCAGCAATATATTTTAAAAAACCTCCAATCCATGCCGACTATGCAGTATACACTACGCGTGACGTATGCGGCACGTGGAGGTCCATTGCTGGTCGACAAAAAGGAATAAAATGTAACTGATCAAATCACTTTTCAAAGATACGGAATCGAAAGGATCAAGCCATATGAACTAAGCTATTATCATGGGGGACTATTACTATCTACGGTTTCAGTTTCCTAAGTCTTGAACACCCTTTTACCCTTACGGTGGGAAATCCTTTTACGGATACCGCGTCATCCTCGGGGGAGAAGGAGGTGGTTATGTCGGAGTCCCCTTTAAAGGCCATACTGACTACAACACACCGGTGTTCCGTCGCGCACCTGCCCGGGGGGACTTGCAGAGGGCGCACGAAGAAGTCTAGTACATCCTGTATAACATAAATACCGAAATGTATTTACCCAAGAGAACGGACGCTATATTACTGTTGGTTTTCTCATTTATGTTTCCTGCCTTTATGATACTTTATGGACAAATAATTAATGGACTTTCACGGATAATGGATTTGTCAATGTCATGGGAAAATTGGGGATTGGAAGTTCGTTAAAAAATTCAAATCCTTGTATTTTACTACGAAATTCATTTTAAATTAATATCAATTGTTGGGTAGTTCTGACAACGCTGAACATCAGACAAAAGGATTTATTTTAAGTCAATCAAAAAGCAATAATATTTTTTTTTGTAGTTGGTGATAGTCATCTGGTTGACAACGTGGATTGTTGCGTAGTTTTAAAAATTTAAAAATTTACGTATACATATGGAAGGACAGAAAAAGCGACTTCATTTTATACTATGTAGTGAAGAAGAAAATGTATTAACATTTTTGTGCAAATATCCTCTTAATATATGTATAAATTTCGTGTCACGTTGTTTGTCCGCGATTGACACCTGAACTACTGAACCGATTTTATATTAAATTTGCACACCGTGTGCAGTTTGAATCAACTTAAAAGATAGGATAGCTTACATCCCAGTATTGCCCCGGGAACAGGAACTACGCGAGTATAACTGCGGGGAACGGCTAGTAATATGAATTTTCATATTTATGTTAATAAATTGTATTATTCTGTTTCAGAATATCACAATGGCAGACTATGATGGATGGAACGACACGGAGGATATTGCGTCAAACGTTCGACCGAGTGAATTGTCAAAGTGAGTACCTACACATATAAAGGAACACGGTAGTTCGTTTTTAATATGACTTCTGTTCAATGAATGTTACGTAAGGACTTTTATACAAAAAAGTACTTAATACAAATTGCTTGCAAATATCCCTATAATACAAAACACCTAATGATAATTAATTAAGCAAAGACTTTACTTCGCTATCGTGTTACTAATTAACCTTATTAAATATTTGACAAGGACGTATTTTAAGTAAGAGAAAATTCTATGATTTTTTTTCAATTACGACTCGAAGATACAGATATATACAGTGCAATGAGTGAGAGAGACATGTTTTTTTTATCTTATATTTCTCGGACTGGTTTAGAAAGATTCTCTTAGTATAGGATAGGTACTCAAAGTATAACCAATGTTAAGCTATTTTTAGGAATAAATAGAGGGATGCACAGAACGAGACTAGTAATTTGATAATCAGCTTATTATTTCCTTCATAATTTGATTAATTATCAAATAACTAGTCTCGTTTTGTACATTCATCCATTTATCGGACCTGAATAAGTCATAAATATCCGTAGAATGCTCAAATAGTATTTTGTGTGAGAAAAATTGTATATTTACAATCATAATGTTTGCTCACAAAACAATGTTGAGTGAACATTTTTATCGTGTTCGGTGTGTGCAAATATAATAGCAAATCCTCATTTGAATTACTCAACAATCGAGAATTTCTTTTTGTTTCGAAGTTTACGTATCGGAATTCTTATATATACGTCTGTTTACCTCTAACAGTTTATAATTAAATTTTAATTAAAAACCTACAACAAAACTATGCAGTCTTACAGCAGCTGGTTGTTCAGATATGTAATTCCCATTTGCGTATCTGAACAACCAAATTATCCAAAAGATATGAGAATACTCATTTAATTTTTTTAACCTTAAAATCGTTCTAGTTCACGAACTTCCAATTAAACAGATTTATTTTTAGTTCTATTTTTTATCGAGTAAATTAATTTTAAAGCGTTGAATAAAGAATTAAGAACATCTTAAAACTTTCTTAAGTTTCTAGAAAAATAATCAAAATAACCTAATTTTCAGTAGATGAATAGCTCACAGAATTTTTAATATAAGACTTAGTTTTATACTCTAGTAGCCTCGAATTGGTGTTTTATTTGTAATAAGATTGTAATAAGGAAAATTGTTTAGAACTATACCCAATTATTCTACCATGACTTCGTAATAACAGGACTACACTATAAAATCATATTATGATGTATATTGAAAACGACCACGTAAACCCAAATTCTAGCTAGATTTATACTTGTGAATTTATATTATAGGTAGAATGCTTAAGACATTCATATATAAAATGTGGCTTTATTGTCAAAAAATTACTAAAACAATTTAGTAGATCCAGAGGTTATCCATACAACGTTTTAAATTGTTAATAATA
>DWAJ01006733.1:0-10076 GCA_018238005.1 Eurema mandarina | reverse complement strand
GTGCACCCCTGCCCGGAGTTGGGCTTTATAGCAAAGTTCCGGGTAGCACTGCATTGGCTATGGGCTGGCGTTACTCTTACCATCAGGAGTGCGTCCAGCTCGTCTCCCCTCTTCATATTATAAAAAAGGGGTAGGTGTAGGGTATAAGGAATACATATAATATAGGTACAGCGTGCACATAGTAGCGTCGGGCTAGCTAGCCTGTATTATATCCTAATGACAAACTTACTACTATTCAAATCTATATCGTTGTTTCAAGAAACATCTAATAACTTAGAAACTATATTTAGATATGAAATTATAAGAAAACTTCAAAGTAAACCCGACATAACGGCTTGGCATTGACAATATACACAATAAGACTAACGATAAACACGTAGATCAAATGTCTAATGAATTGTAAACAAACAGATGAATATTGGATTACAATAAGCGGTGAGTCACGTGCGTCACGAGGCCTGCACGAGACTCCATCGATCCGCCCTTATTTGCTGCAACCCTAAGAATGCGTGGAGCAATAATATATCTTCCTTTAACTTTCCTCGAATCCTATAATTATTCCTATAAAAGGTTTGCCTACACAATCGCGTCTAGACTTGCTCAACATTTGTAGACGATCGGAAAAGATATCCATACAGATCTATATTAATTTAAACAATATTAGTGCTCATATTATTATTTATTTATCATTAGGTACAATTACGTTATCTAATTAGCAGTGGTTTACGCACTAAGCTCGCTGTAACAATTTTTATTCTTCATTAATACAATTCATGATATAGTTATATCATAATTTTTTGAATACAATACATGGTTCATTGTAAAATTGTTGGATATAATGGGATGTATGTTTCGCGAGATTATGAATTCTTAATATATAGTACCTTCATTTATGAGGTAATTGTTATTACTTATTGTTTATAGCTTATTACCTAACTAGTTGTCTTCGTAAAGAACGTTATTATTTAATAGAGTATAGAGTTTTACCATTATGACGGCATTCGGGCACTCCCGCAAGGTAAATCACGCTATCATAAAATTTTAAGGGTGCAGTTGCTTTCCTAGTGCGGGGTTTAATAGAAAACAAACTCTAATATACGTTGTATATTTTTGTTGTTGTTAATAGGAAAAAGAATATTCGTACAGATTAGGAGATGCTATTCGTGAATCAATTTTTTTCTGATTATAACAAGCAGCAGTACCTACACAGCAAATACTATAGTTAACTAAATTTCTGAATCGATTTCGATAAAATTGGGCAATAAAGTAAATTCTTTATGTACTTAATAGTATTATTTGGTGCCGAGGAAAGGCCATTAGTCTAGGGCGATTAAAACTAAAAACCTCCACTGACTGCATTATACTGTTTAAGGTGAATCACACTTGATCTTTGATATGATTACCCATCTCTAAACCTATCAAAGGGTCTCTCCAACGGTATAATATGTATTTTTTTAACGTTGTAAGAAAAAGTAGACGTAAAAGTTGTATATTCTATATTCTACTTTCGTCGAACAACTGAAATAGTATCGGGCTGTCAAATCCGTTGTGCCAATTGTGTCAGAACGTAACACTTCGCCTATAGTTTAGCGTAGTTACCAAGATAGCTGAACTCGGGCCAGACCCGTTGCATATTTGATGCTAAGGTGAATCAACAATTACGTCGACACTTACTAAACGAGCTGAAGCTATTTAAGCTCAAGTTTCTTTCATTATGCAGAGCCCATGCGCGTTCACTTGCCTATTTGAAGAGTATTTTCAATTCTTAAAGACGTATGTATCTTATTTTTAGCGAGTATCCTAGTTTCCATATTTACTTAGACAGTGTTTGAACGTTTATAACAACAGTAAAAGTTTTTTTTCGGCTTAGCCGTTGATTTTGCATTTAAAATATGGCTACTAATCTGCATAATACAAATGAAGAAAATTGTAGGTTTCATTGTATTCAATATTTAACTAATCAATCAACTTTTTAAACATCAAATTTTGACATCAAACCTGTGGAGCAAAACAGTTACAATTTACTCATTATTCTACAGAAAAAAAAAACAAAATTTATCGGCCTTTAAAATATGGTAGTCCCCGTGTATATTCATTTGAATTAACAGCTTTTTAACAGATATCAGCTCAGCTTAGCTTACAGTTTAATAATAATTATATACTAAAAAACATAAATCTGATTTACCGCTGTTCTTTTATTTTTATTCTCTCTATAATGGGTTGCCTGGAAGAGAATACTCTTGAGAGATAAAGTCATCAAATTTCAACAAAATCAAATTTGAACGTTGTGTATTTTAAGAAAGTGTTAATAAATAAATAAATCTAAATATTACAATTTAAGCAGGCTGGCAGCTGGCAGGTGTTCAGCCGCTCTTGCTCGGAGAGCACGTAAAGCCGCCATTTCTTCTAATCTTTCCGGCCGTGTCGGATAGCGGTCCCAACGGGCTATGAGCGTGAGGAAACAAGAGTGTAAAGCTGTGTTTACTTACACACTTCTTTACTATTGCAGACAACTTAAGTACTGGAATAACACGAGAGAGTTTATAGATCCCTTTTCAGATAACTTGAATGAATTAATATGCAGGTTGTAATTTTAAGCGTGGGTTACTAACAATCAGTACTAACAGAACGAAAGAGCTATGCATGAAGATCTAATCAAACTTATTATCCTATATCCCCTAGGTGGGGCAGAGGGCGTCCACAATGCGTCGCCATCCCGTTCTGTCTACGACGCGACGTCCCGTTTGATGTACCAAGTCTTAACGATAACCTTTGCTTCGTCATTTAATTCAAGAATCAAACTATTGGTATTGGTAAGAAAATGTGTAGGGAGTAGTTAATGAGTAATCAGTATTGTTAGGTTATGTATGAAACTCAACATAAAAAAATGCATTTCATCTTCATTATGACTGAAATATAAATTCAGAAAAACCAATATGCATGCTCTATTTACGTTGAACGCGCCGTTTTAATTTACCAAGTACAATAATATGTATGTTTTAATTAAAATAAAATATTATGTCAATTTATATTTAAATGAAAATATATTTGTGTAAAATGTTTTTATGAAAATAAGCTTTATACAGCGGTTTATTCTTTATTGGACGTGATGTATGACATAAACAGTTAACAATTTTTAACGAAAATACTCCGATTAATGATAAATAATATAATAATTATTACTTACTGGTTGAAGCTTATTTATAAATGATTTTAGCTGAAACCAACGATAAACACATTCAAAATGGGATTCTTATATTGCATGGTACAATTTTACTACGATTATATGAATCATGTGTTACAATTTGAAGCTCTTAATGTTTCGTTTCTCGCGCGCTTTTACGGTTATATCGCTGTCTTTGCAGATTTCCCTTTGTTCTTTTTATTTTCTTCACTCCACTTTCAACAGTTTAGTTTCGTTTTTCTTGTATAATAGATGAGTTTCGAAATTTCTTGGTTTTTTAAGATTTGCAGCATGTCTAGTTTTTCAGGGACGTGAGAAAAGTATAACCTACATATTTATCTTTTTATAAAAGACTGGCTGTAATCCGCGGTTTTGTACGCGATCTCGTAACCAGGTTCTTTAGCGTAAACTATGCAATAATAGCTTAAAGCATTCCTCATGAATGTAGATATCAAACAAAAAGGATTCATAAAACCAATACCTGTGAACTCAGAGATTTGTTTGTTTAAACAAAGAAGCTTTTCTTTTTTTTATATTAGTAATATACTTATTTCATTAAACGAATCATAATATTAAGTTTATGCAAAATAAGTATTTTATATGCTTCCTGAAAATTTTCACAATGTTCCACGTTCGTGAAGTTGTATGAGCAAATATAGGCGGAACATAATTCAGGTAGTAACCGATAAAGGTATCAAAAGCTTATAGTTACTGCATTATGGCATCCGAGAGCGGCCAGCCGAGCAGCTGTTCCTCTGGGATGCAAGTCTGCGCGCCACTAATGATCTCCCAGCATCCATGTTTCAATCAACTTCGTTATTGCCTGCCCACAAACTTTCGATTAAAATGTTCAAGATTTTATTTATCACTACATACTACATAGTATAAAAGAAAGTCGCGTTCTCTGTTCCTATATCCCTATGTATGCTTCAATTTAAACTTTTAACTTTTAAACTATGCATCCGATTCTAATGCGGTTTTTTTAATTCAAGAGTGATTCAAGAGGAAGGTTTATATGTAATATATACTTATGTAGGTATATAATATATGCGATCGAAGCTGGAGCGGGTCGCTACTCGCTAGTTTAGATATTAATATTGTGTTTGAAGCGCTTTGGTTCTAAGTGCGTATCATTATGAATTCAATGCTGTACAATTTTCAAAATAAATATATACTTTATATATATTTATGAGGCTATTGCGGTACTGTAGGGGTTGCAGAAAAGTCTATAGAAACTTGCATCCACCGATGTGAAACTATGTAACACAATAACCGATAACCAATCCTTTTCCCCAACGTTTATAAGGGAAAATTCCCATTAAAAAAATAGTGTGGTAGAATATTAGGTTATTTTAATTAATTATTAGACTGTCAAAATAAATGTTGTATACCCAACTAACGTATATACGTGTTAGTAGTTCGGTATGAATAATTTTAAGTTTAAGCAAAAGAATCTCGAAAAATCCTCAATGCTTTCAATCATTTTCGTGTTCGTTAAATGTATTGTATTTTTGTATACAGCATATTTAAATATGACCAAGTGAAGTGTCACTGATAAGCGTGCAGTTCTATTGTTCGTGGAGTTTGAACATTTGTTGAACATCGCTCGCCCCGCTACTCGAAGCGCGACAATTTCAAAACACGCCTCTTGTAATTCGACGTGTGAAACTAAAAGGCACAATTTTTATGGGCGGTTTTATAAAAATTCTCTAGTACGTCGTATGCACGCGTTTCATATAAAAACCGTTGCAATACTCGAGTGGATAAGTGAGGTCTGCTCGTTGTTTGTTATTATAAGATGACGCAGCCGCTGCAACACGCTCTGCCCCGTAATTATTGTTGCTGCTGTATTGTTATATTTTATACAGCCAGTGACATCACTTCTGTAATTAATTCGGACTAAAAGGTTAGTATGTTGCGTTCCACTTACGGTAATAGATGTCGTTCGTAAACACATAAGTACATTACATACATACTGTAATGAACGTCCGTTTAAATAGCATTGAGAAATAAACTGAATTCAAAAGTTATGAAACAGATAATATAAAGTCTATAATAATTTGTAAATTAAAATGTGTATTTGTGGAGCATAAATTAATATCATAGAAAATAAAATAACCGACATCTAATCTGATTATTTGTCTGCTATGAATGTAAAAAAATATTTATGTTTTAAGGAAAATTACGTGAATATTTGAATCATTAAAAACGAGGCCAAGTAACGTATTTCAATGCTTTCTGAGGAAAAAATAAAACAGAATCGCGAGGAAATTTGCGCCGGCTTGGAAAGCAGCGATGAATGGCGCCCAGTATTGTGCGGAACTAGCGAGTGCCGAGTGCCGATGTCTCACGTCACTATTTGTAACAATTTGCTACAGCCGATACAATACTGTTGCTTTTGCTGATTGTTTCGATGAATGCAACGATTTCGACAAACTCCCTTGACGATGTATTGGCAAAGTTAATTTTATGTGTCTTCTAATTAGACCACATGAATCATTTACAGTTTAAAAAACCTACTTGTACGCTGAGCATGAATATAACATTACATTCAAAATAGCGGATAGATACAGCTTTGTATTGAACAAGACTATTAAAACGATTCCCAAAAAAATATTATAAGGTTCTCGATGACAAACTGACAAAATTGTTGAATAACATAAATCATTATATGGTGACTTGATATAATATGAATAATTTTGCGGAGTTGCGGTAGCATTACTGATTGGATGACAGATAATTTAAAAGGTTTACTGCTGACCATTTCTATCAATATGTAGTCATTATCACACCCCAATTAATTATACATATACAACTCTCGCTGTAATGACGGCTTATCAGTTTAAAATCAATCAACCCTGCCATACTTGAATGCCTATAAATTTTCGCATTGATTGAAGTTTTAATTTTTTAATTTTTGATTAAAGTTATTAAAATTTTTTTTCACTGTCTAACAAGGTCTGTATAGTTATTTACAAAATTACTTACAACAATACTTCAAATGTATTACGTAAAACGCTGTTTTTAAAAACTAAAAGCCACACCATACTCCCGCTGTTGCCAATACAAATGCATTATGAATATCGAAGAAATCGGTCTTTCAAATGGTGTATCTATAGGTATTTCAAATGGCATATCTATAGGTATTTCAAATGGCATATCTATAGGTATTTCAAATGGCATATCTATAGGTATTTCAAATGGCATATCTATAGTTATTTCAAATGGCATATCTATAGTTATTTCAAATGGTGTATCTATAGCTATTTCAAATGACATATCTATAGATATTACAAATGGCATATCTATAATTAGTTCAAATGGCATATCTATAATTATTTCAAATGGCATATCTATAGGTCTTTAAAATAGTGTATCTATAGTTATTTCAAAGGGCATATCTAGAGTTATTTCAAATGGCATATCTATAGTTATTTCAAATGGCATATCTATAATTATTTCAAATGGCATATCTATAATTATTTCAAATGGCATATCTATAGTTATTTCAAATGGTGTATCTCGGATCCTCAGTGCTCCGGAAGCGCGTGATCAGCACGCCGGGATAAACGATAAGAGGATTACCCGCGCCACTGTTTGTTGGTTTCTGTTTATTTTGTTAATTTTGCTCTTATTCCCTTGAGACCATACCCGATACCGCAATTTATGCACTCGGCGGACTAGTCTTTGAATCGTTCCACATAATTGTTGTATGTATCTATCTTATTTACCTTATTTAATAAGGACAATTTAATGACCTAATAGATAGGTATATGAAATTATTGTAAATTATACTTGTAATGTATTATAATATTATATTTCTTGTAAAGCAGAATGTTGTTCAATATGTATTCAAGTTACTCTTTTAATAATAAAAAAGCCGTAAAGTAAAAATGTAAAGACGTTCACATTTCTCTCAAATAACAATTATATTCAATACATTATTTACAGCTATTCTTCTATAAGAAATGATGACGAATCTGTAAAAAATCAATACGACAGAAATAGCATTGCCACGTAATTGATATACTTAAAGGTTTTTTCAAAACCTCTTTTAGAATTACAAATCCAATTGAGTGTATTGTACGGTAACGATTGGTTTTGTAGACAACTAAGACTACAATAGTCAATATGAGTCAGAGCTTCCACTCTACATACTGAATGGTTATTAGCGCTCACTGGGTCACAGGGACGATAACCCATATCAGTTCCGCATTCAATATTATTGACATTTTATATTTCCCGACTTCCCTCGCTTCTTAGCTGTTAAAAAGTTAATGTGAATGCGTTATTTCGTCATATAAACCGCGGTTTACTTTATTTGAGCGAATCTATGTTGTCGTTATACGAATTTAGAACAAATTTGTAGTAATTCACTGACTTATTTGCTTAATATAAAGAAAGACATAGAGATGATGCTTTTGGATTTAGTAGTATTAGGTATACAGATTTTATGAGTACAATTGTTTAATATAGCTTGCAATCTAATGTACACTAAAACATATGCTCATTTAATTTGATTTAAAATTGGTGAGAGTGGAATATTCTTGGCAGTTAAATTGAGATGTTATATACCATTTCTTTAGTATTTCACATGTATGTAACAGTCAAGACCTCGTTTCAATATCTTTAAGCAGATTTTAAAGCCTTAAATGGAGCGTTATCAAGGAAATATTTGCAATGGTTCCGGACATATTTAGGACATAGATAATATTAAGAAATTAAAAATATAGCACAAAAATAACCTTCATTACTTATTATTGGAATTAATATTGTGATTAATCTGGTTGCTTATGTTTAAAATAAAAGAATGCAATGCGTACTAATTCTAGATATGTCAATGAAGCTTCTTAGCCATAGTCTATCTTATATTATGTATTTTTAATATCTCAGTTGGCCAATAAAGCCTATTACATACAAACTATGAAAATAATAACATACATACAACGTACCGACGACCTTTGCATACCTATCTAATTACCCACGCCACTTCACACAAAATGGTCGATTAAGTGACATGCGGTTCAGTTAATGCGTTTCAATTACATAACAAGCAAGCGATTCTGTCCCGGATTGGTTACCTTTCAGTCATATCAACGGCTATCTATGGTTATCTAACGATCGCTCGCTATGATTGATTATACAAACCGTAAGTAGGGAGGCCAGGCCGTAGAGACATCTCCCCAAAAGTCCATTTGTTCTGATTCGTAAGATACTATTAAATAAGTAACTTATAATTCGATTTCTACTAGCGCGAAAGGCAAGTCACCTTCGATTAAATGATTGAGGGCGGGTAATGAATATATTCTGGGCGTTACTACGTGTAATGGATGCCGAATTTATACGGAGCGGATGTTTTAATCCTTCTTTTTCCTTTTGGATATATTATATAATATGAAAAACTCGATTTAATAACGTTCTACGTATAGTTTTATTAGACTCAATTCTTTTGGGAAAAGCTAAGTAAGTTTAGGGTTTGCTATTAGGTTAAAATAGATATGCAAAAATTATCTGTGCAAGTCTCAGTAGATAAAGTCATTATCCATGGACCAAAGAGTTTTATTAAGTCATATCCATTTAACCCTTAATATTCTCTGATGGTAAACAAGGCCCACTATGGCTTATAATTATTTGAACACATAATTACCGAGAGCACGTGTCAATGGGCCATAAGATAAAGGAATGCTCGTAAAAGGACAGCGTATTGGCTATTATCGTTACAAGAAGACATTATTGGGACAATCCCTGCAATCCCACGATGTGTCATCAGTGTTTTATAATTAATTAGCGCAGTTATGACTTTTACGAAATTTAAACATGTATAAAAATTTAGTTGGTGCCTCTTTTCTCAAGTTTGAAACATAGTGTGTATAGGAAAAAAGGCAAAATAAGAGACGATTTTCTCGATGGTAGGAAGAAATACTAAAGAATCCGACAGAAGTCTAAGTCTTATTACGATCGCGTTGTCCTTTCGCGGGCGTTCTATTAGCTAGGAAAGAATAGTAAATACTCGCTGACCCTGCGAACTTTGTTCCGCCTTACAGGCAATAAATAGACAGTTTTTTTTTTAAATTAACTTTTTAGTAGGAAACTTAATATAATAAAAATATCAAATATATTCATGATTATTTATAATTTACAATCATACTTAACTACAGACAACATTGCGTTTGGCTGTCATTTGTGTTTTGTTACTCCATGATGCGTCTTGAAATAAGATTGCTGTTTTGACTTATAAATATTACCAATATACACAATTAGATCTGTCTCTTATGTCCTTCTCCTATTTCTAAATTTCCTCTCAACCAATTTTTAGCCGATTTAGTTCAGCCGTTCTTTAGTTATAAATAGTGTAACTAACACGACTTTCTTTGATATATATAGTAAATATAGCAAGCCATATAAATAATTAAGTAAAGGTTTTCGAAGGTTCGGGAAATTATAATTAACAATATCGCATTATATATTGGTAAGTAGCAAACTAGAGAAAACACGATTCCGATTCTCTTTACAATTCAAAATAATTATCAGCTATCCGTAGCTTTAGCTTTTAATTTGAATGAGAAATTATTTCATTGAGAGGTCGTTCGATAAGCTCTGTCTATAAAATGTGCTCATTTTTTCCACTTAAGAGTTCTAATAATTGCCCCTTTTTATTTAAATTCGAAAAGATATAATAGGCAATAATTTATTTGTCTGTAATATTGAAAATATGTCTATATATATTATATTATCTTTAATGTATACAAATATTATAAAGAAGTAAAGTTTGTGTGTTTGTTAAATTGTAAGGGGTAATCTCGGGATCTACTGAACCCGTTTTAAAAATTCTTTCACCAATAGAAAGATTTCTGAGTGTCATAGGTTATATAAACCGAAGAATAAAAAGGCT
>DWAJ01006732.1:0-10080 GCA_018238005.1 Eurema mandarina | reverse complement strand
CCAGTGGTTCCATCGCATGCAGCGGTGTATTGACGTGAATGGACAATATTTTGAAAGATATAATAAAACTAATAACTGGCTAATGTAATCAGTTTTTGATTTTCTAAGAACTTTCAGTTTGACCCTCCTATATATTTAATCTATAGTTTGACAGCTGTCAGAAAAGTACTTTTTCATAGTTTTCCTATCAGACCTAACTAAATAGAAAAAACAGTGGACAAACTTTCGATTTAAAATTATCTTTTCCATACGCCTTTATGCCTACAAATGTTAAGGTAAGTCTAAGATGAAATAAATAAAAAAATTTAGACAGAAGTATTTTTATACGTATATCCATTTCGAATTTCGATATTCATTTTATCAATATTCGTATCAAGATAAAATCCGAACTATCCGAATACGAGATTCCATCAACAACACAGCTTGCATTGCATTTAAAAGCACTTAATGTGAAAACCTTTGGCTTCTATAATATTTTACTCTAGAAATATTTTTGTTTCACGGACTGTTCAGTTTGTCCACGATTTCGCTTTAATTAAATTTAAAATTTGACCTGTGCAGTTACATCAAATAAAATCTTCAAATAAGAACTCTTGAGTATATTGGACGTTATATTCGGACGGAGTTATTGGACGGTTTTATTTGACTTTGTGTGAGCTTTTTATACACAAGGGGACTTCACAAGACATATTTGATAAATTATATAATAAAATAATGTTATAAAGTATGTGTTAATTCCAGAGTCTTATCTATCTGTACATGAAAATTGAACCAAATCTATTCAGTAGCTTTCACGTGAAAGATAAAACAAACATCCTCACAAACCTTCGCATTTTCATATAAGTTAGTAAGGATTACATATTGCGATAAGTATTCTAAATCATCATAACAACATAAAACATTTAAGAACAATAAATATGATTTGTTCTCGAACAACATTCCAACATAGCTACATACAATTTTACGTTCACGCTCGACTGACAAAGCAAGATATTATTAACAAAGTTTTCCTAACACTATAAACAAGCAGATCAGTTACAATATTGCATGGAATTTCTGATTTTCGGACAACTTTGTTGTTATTGATACATTCACACAGATGTTACATACAAAGGAAGCAAGAATTATGACAAGTACCAAAAAATACATCATATTCGTGCTAATAGTCAAAGAAAATAGGGCTGTAAATACGAATTTCAGATAAAATCTTGAATTTTTGATATAATGTACTTTAAAAGATCCGTAAACGAATACTGAAAGTACTGTTTTTAATTCATCCAGGAGAACTTGTGATAAAAAAAACAAAACTTTAGGGAAACGGTAAGTAATACTAGAAAAAATAGGTTTTATGAAAGTAAATTTTACATCAAAATAAAATACATAATTATTTGGCTAAAATCAAAATTAACCGTATCTATTTATCATTACTATTTAAGAAGATTGCATTAATTTTATGAATCTAAGAAAAATCTATAATTTTACTAACGTATATTGTAATGCTCTTGTTACCTAGCCGAGAAATTAACTATTTTATTTATATTCAAAAGCAACAAAAAAAATTATAAATAATGAAGTTAAATCTTAAGTAAAAAAAAGGTATGTTACATAGTTTTTCGGAAACGTTTTTCTAGCGATTTTTAAACAAATGTCGTTTGCCAACAGTTTTTCTGGATTATCGAAGAAAAACGACAGCTTTATCGGATCTTAGGGGAACTTACAGCTCCGGCTTGAACAATATAGAAACCTTTAAATTTTTATATAAACTAAATTTTTTACTGCGGTATATGTATAGTTTATACAATATAACTAACGTACATGTTAGGTGACTAAACGTTTCAACGTTTTATTTATTATGTGTTTTAACGACTAACTGAAGTAGTAGTATGAATCCCTGGAAGAAATAGCTTATAAGGCCACCACTTACAAGTTTTTTGTACTTTCTGCAACTTTACACATAATAAATAATTTATTTAAATAAATATAAGCAGGTAGTCTAAAGGCAATCGTTCTCCTTCAGCCAAAGGAAATCTTAACGCTTAGACTAAATACTCGTTAAAAAGGAAAAGGAAAGGAGAAATGAATAGAGGATGTGACAAAGGAGATAAAGGGGAATATTATCTAATGGCGCTCGCGCTTGCGATTCCAAACACTATCATATCTTAACCATTGTCATTGCGTGACGTCAGTTTTGAGTGATACAATGGCGAATGCTCCTTTCATTTACAGAAACGAAAACCCACTAAAAATATTTAATATTTAAAGGCATACATGGACGAATTCCACTAGGGCCAAGAAAACAGCGTTCCCATTGTTTTAATCTCATTTCATCCATTTTCGCAACGCACTCGCGTCACTGTAAGTAATCATGGATGGTATGTATCAACCTAACTAAATATAAAGACAACATATATCTTTATTCAATTAGGGTTCATATAGTAACACTTAAACCGTCGTGGTATTGCAAAAAAAATCATTTACCAATGGTTCGGAAGGCAGTTTCTACAGAGAAGAATGTTGATAACTGTAAAATATACCTAAGTCTTTATAAATAAAATCGTTAAAAATAAATGTAACCAAGTATCTGAATACTGGAAACGGCCCTGGAAAGTAATCTTCGACACGAGTGACTATTTTCTCATTATCCGTTCCATTTTACTACCGAATTATATGTTCAGGGATATTATTATGTCTATAACCTTTAGATGAGGTTTATATAGACGTTTATATTTTTGTTTAACAAGGCAGATATGTAACTCCATTTAAAAAGTGTATTATTTTTTCAAGACAAGGGTTTCTTGTATAAAATCCATAATAAGAACCGGATATCTACATAATATGTGTGTATAAATAAATTGGTGTTTCCTATTTGTCTCGCTAATATTCGAAGAAAGTAATTATTTGAGATATTTATAAAGGTTCAGTGATGTGTAAATGGTGAAGAACATAATTAATAAATTAAAATAATGATGGAACGATACCGGGCGTAGATAATATACCTACAATTTAATTTAAACAATAGGTATGAACAATTATTTAGGAAATTATCGAAATGTTTTGTTTCTCAAACATACAAAGATTTATCAAAAATTAAACAAAACAAAGTATTTAAAGTTATAACTAATAAATTACTAGGAAAAGTACTTAAAACGACAATTTAAGACAAATGTTTACCTATTTATGTTAATTTGACTATGTATTTTATATTATGAAGTACCTACGAGGGCCGATATCTTCTTCGATTGTAAAAAAGTAACTTATACTAAACGTATAACGTAACTATTATTTATTATTTAAGGACACAAAAAAAATATATCTTGAACAACTAACTTAAAATAATTTTTGAAATGCTAATAATTTATTCTTTGAAAAGTAACAATATAGCAAGCACAGAACTTACAAGTCTAACATAAATTAATTTCGATACCTTCAACATTTTATACACGATCTCCGATAGGACGCACTTGTTTCATAATTTTTCTTCCCCCAAATTTCGCTTACACTTGGAAAATTCGAACAAATTGAAATACCGATCTGAAACAAGCTCGCATTGGCATCTCGCTCGAGGCATGTGCGAATACATTGCATTTTCGCTTTATTCCATTATAAATTACAACTCTATGAGTACACAATGTTTTTCCAAAAAAGAAAAGATAAGATTCTACACATTTTACTTTACGATACCAAAAAACCAACATTGTTAAACAGCAGACGCATTGGGTCGTATTATCGACAATTTAATGCGCCATAAAAGGGTCAAATTTATGAGTATTCGGCTTGCTTCTCTCGAAATATCTGATCAATAGCTAAGTCGACACGACACTGAACCTTTTGTTAAAACATATACTAATTCTAGTATATTAGATAGTGCTTTAGATATATTATACATGTAACAAATTGAGATGTGAACTATCCTATCTTTTAAGTTGAATAAAACTGCACACGGTGTCCAAATTAAATTTAAAATCGGTTCAGTAGTTAGGGGTCAATCGCGGACAAACAACGTGACACGTAATTTATATATATTAGGATTTATTCTTAGGAATATTATGACAAATTATGGAAATGTTGAACTTGAAAGTCAGTGCTTTAGTAATATTTTTAAACCATTTTGAAAATTATAATTTGTAATTACTTATTGTAATAATGTTTCCTACTGGGTACTAATAACCTTTGTCTGTTAAAGAATATACTCGTATTTAACAGAATGTATTCTTAATAATACCCTAACGAATATCGCAGGCTGACAGGTGCTTGAAACCTATCCAAAAACAAATGTTCAAAAAATTCTGGAGATTCAAAAGAGACCTATGCATTCTCAATGAGCCACAATTTACATTGGCGTTTGGTCGGGCTGAGTGATTGGGCCATTTTTCTTTGAAAAATGTTGACGGAAATTCAGTTTTCAAAAATGAGATTCGCTACCGGGAGTTATGATAACGATTTTTCGTGGTTTCATTGATAAAATAAATGTAAATATGATTAACTAAACGACGATGTCGACTTTCGACGTCGATAACTTTTACATTTTTACCTTTTATACCAGAAACTCAAAGACTTAAAACACCATATTAACATGATTTTCCTTACCGCTAAGTTGGTTATGTAAATTCAAAGTTCTTGATAAAACATTAAAAAGTAATAGAATTTATTTAAAGAATGTCTCATCATCAAATTTACAATAAAACGAGGAAACTAGTCTTCGTATAGTCTCCTTTAAGAATAATAAATAATAATCAATCTCACGTTGCCCTCTTACGACTTACTGAAAAAATAGTGCCATAAATAAAATTATATATTATAAATATAATCCAAAAAGTTAAAGCTAGTATTATATAAGTATAGGTTTAAATATTTAAAGATGTACACTGTTACTGAAATGGATTTGTGGACGCACACTCTGTGCATGAAGGAATAAATAAATAAATAAATAAATATTTTCAGGACATTTATACACAGCGCCATCTAGCTCCAAGCTAAGCCGAAGCTTGTGTTATGGCAACTAGATAACGGAATAGATTACATATACATACTTTTCTTTTGTAAATACATACATACAATACATAGCAACACCCAGACCCCGGAAAAATACAAATGTAAATTACAAATATAATTTTCCGGTGTGGGAATCGAACCCACGACCCTTCGCGCAGAAAGCAGTTATGTTACCACTGCGCCAAGCGGTCGTCGTATGTTTTTACATTAAAAAATATGTGTCATCGATTATCTAGTTTATAACAGATAGGTATGTCGAATTTAAAATATTTCGTCGTATTAATTGCTACATAAAAAAGTAAAAGAAAACATTTTACATTGGGTTTTAAAATCTAATTAGATTTTATTACGTAGCGGTAACCGTGTCACGTCAATCTTTTTTTTTTCATTTATGCGATCATTTTTTGTCAAATCTCAATATTATATCACGATTCATAATAGAACATGACATCATACGCAGAGTTTTTACATTCTCTTTTCACGTCGGCTCTTCATAAAGCCATCTGGAGGTACAAAACGTTATGTAACTACATACCAACTACACATAAAGAACTTTAAATCGACAGAAAGTTCTCAATAGGGAATTATTAGTACCTATATGTGTACGGTTCATGTCGCAAAATTAAAGAAAAGTATTAATTATATAACATTATTTTCGTTTGAAGTAACACGTTTTGCTTATCCAATTAGCAATGTATATATAGATAGAGATTATTCTTGCTTATTTTAAATAGGTATTAATTTTTATATTATTTCATTCCAGGATCCCTCCAAGGTCTCCTCATTTTGGAAATTGTTAATATACAATTAAATATAATAGAAATCACCCTAGATCACTATTTGTATAATATAATATATAAATATAATATGTTACTATAGAAGAAGGAAAACGGTGACCGCTTTAATTGAAGTCTACAAAGTTCCTTGTTAGCTGTGGGCACCAACAGATATGAATTTTAGTCAATATAGAACCGGCGAAACCCATAACCGTTTTCCTTAAGCTCCATGGGTATCGTATAAGGATTTTTCTACCTAAAAAAAAGGACTAATAAGTAACGGGACTTTTCTGCATAAGTAACTAAAATTTGTTTCCCAATACGATTAAATATAAGATCACACTCACTGTCCATATTAGGAAATGACATCAGCTTTGGTTTTTCATAAGGAATATTATAATTAGCAACACGTGGTCAATTTAAAAGAGAGCGCGTTTTTTGCTAGAGTATAACAGTTTTTATACGCCTGGTGGCTTCTACAAAATAGTTCGTGAAACTTTGCTTAGGGGTGTGCAAGAAAGATTTTGTGTCCGATAAAAAATAAAACTATAAACTATGCTAAAAATATATATTAAAAAATATATTATTTTATATATTGTTCCTTGTTTGCCTCCTGGATATTGATTAAAATATTTGAATATTAACTATTTTTAAAGACATTCGTTTATAATGTACCCATGTGACAAAAATTAAAAACAAATGTGAAACGACAAATTAATTTAATGAGTGTTACAACCCTGACGACTAATTTGACAAAAAAAAATTAAACTAAAAAAACATACAGTATACATTTTTTAACAAAGGTATGATAAAAATAGTATATTTCACACTCAAACGATAGAGAGTATAAAAGTTATGCACGCCGTTATTTTAATACACATATATTTTTATGTATATTATTAAATTTAAGGCGTATGTATACATTTATTATGTGGCAGTAATTAAATTAATAAAACAAAAGTAGCCAGTAATATAATTTTCAATATTTTAATTTAATATATATAAATATAATAAAAAAATATCGTTAAATGAAATGGAAAAAATAATAAAAATAAAAGAGGCTTACTTCATGTATCTTAAAATAGCAACTATATAAATAAATAATTATTATAGCCTTAAGACACACCCACTCGACGTAAAACGCATGTCAAATAACTATGATTGTAATGCTTGTTCAAAACTATTACCAAGTTTGTATTAAAATGTAAAAATTGTAATAATAAAATACCGCATAACGTTTTTTTTTCTAAAATCCATCCTTACTTAACATGGCATAGATACCTATACCTACCTATACTAATTTACCTATGCCATGTTTCTATCATCTAAAATTTAGATTTTAAGTAAATTTTACTAAGTAAACTGATGTATGCGGAAAGGCCGCTATTGTCAAGTTGGTTTAAGGAGGTAATTTTAAATATTTAATTATCATGTCACAAACGTAATTCAACAGCTAGTCACATTTATTTATAGTTATGACAACACCTCAATCAATTAAAACCGTACTTAATATAATTATATCGAAACGTGTTTCAATTTCAATAAAAAATAGTAAGAGACTAATAAAGCTATTACAATAATCAAGATCAAACCGAAAGGAATCGTTATGTAGATCTGTTCATGATCTCACTAACTTATCTGGGTAGTTATCTATTCAAAACAATGACTAGTCCCTACAGAGGCGGATTTTGGCAAATTTACTTTGAAACTTAGAACAGTGTGTTTAATGAAATAATATAAAAATTATTTGTAATTAAAAAGCAAAAACCAGAATTAAATACCTAGGGATATTCAAGCTGAGAGCGCATTTCTTTTTAAAAGGCCCGCTACTCACTCCAGTCTGTTAAGGTCCACGAGTATGATGACGATGACCCCTTTCTATCAGACTAAAGCAAGATATGAGGGGAACCGTGTATCGGGGATAGGTAGGTTGATCAAACACAAATGGCATTAAGTCGTAAATTTTCTTATATTTATTTAAATGTATTAAAGTAATGTAGTAAAGTAATACTTATTAAAATCAATTATTGCAGATATAATAATTCCGCCCTGAACAGCTAGCGGGTATAGCGAGGTAATAATTAGAAGCCAATCACAATCCGTCATCTTGTCCTGCCTCAATCAGAGCAAATTACGTCACTCTTAATGGATTCGTGACATTTCAGTAAAAAGCAATCGCATTGACAATTCGAATTATTCATTTCTTGAATAAACAAGGCAGCTAGCCCATACTATACTTTTAATTAACACAAAGTACAGCATAGGTTTTTTTACAAATAAATTCAAGATACAGACGAGTGCTAAATTATAAATACCAATTCAATATTAAAAAACAAGCCAACTCTAAAATAGTTCATTCGAGTAATTAATGTTAACTGCATGTTTTTCCGTCTTCTTTTTAAATATTTATAGAAATAAAATATTCTATGTTAAGATAGATGGTAATTTAAAATATGTTCATAGGTTATATCAAATGTTTATTTGTACTACATTGTATACGTACGAAATTCTTATTTTGATATACTTTCTATTTTTAAATACGTAAAATATAATTTAAAACTTTAAAAGCAAAAAAAATTTTAAAAGCAACAACATGTTCCTTTTAAAATTCTTGTGGAACGGAGCAAATACACATCATTAAAACATGAAATTCTCTTAATACAGGTAACTTTAAGTTTTACGAATATTTAAAAAAAAATAGCATTGCTATTTGCTATGCATAGGTATCTAGTGTCATGGCACGAACTATTTCAAATACACATAAGAATTTCATCATCAACACATCGTCACAACGCTATGACCAAGAAAGATGACACAGTTTTACGGTACAATCGGAATAGTACCAGACAAAAATACTTAGAATAAATCGGCAGTATCTTTTGATCTATTACTCATGAGTTAGGCTTTTCCACAACATAATTTATGTTTAAGATTTTCTTGTCACGATGATTTCGTTGTTTGCTTTGATGACGAATCCTTAAATAATCTTATCATAATTAATACGTTTTAATAAAAACGCCTTGAATATGTTTTTACGTTAGTGTTAAACGATGGAATTGCAACTACTCTTGTGATTCAGCCTTATGATTGGATACTATAGAAAAATTGGAAGAATTCCCGAACTTTTAAACACAAAACAGATGACATTCATAATTATGTACGTAATATTTAAAATATGCAAAACTGCATCTCACATGACATTCAAACATGAGAGTATGATGTGTTGATGTAGTTTGAAAAACATCTAAGTAAATAAACGATTACAATAAACACATTTATTTAACTCACCTCATAAATCTTGTGACATATTAGTAGATTGTCATGATTGTTACATATTCATTTTTCGCGTCAATTAGCCACTGCTCTTAACACCCTTGACATTATCAGTAGGTAGGTACCTTCTGTGACACCTCTGATGTCACAATTAATGACAGAATAAATCGTAATAAATTTTATTTATTTGTCAATGCTTATTTTTTTTTTATTCCATTCACTGTGTTACCAGACATACCTATTCTTTCGAAGAAAACAATAGTAACTATGGAGGTTTTTTTTATTTATTTATAGTTATTTTAATTAATTAAAAAAATTTCATTTAAGTTTAAAAAAATTATACACTAAAACCTTTTTCATTTACTACCGTCATTGTACTGGCCATCATTATCACGAAAAAAAAAGAATTGTTAAAACATTCCAAATATGATTTTTTTCACAAAAACTTTTGCGTGATTTGTAAAGTTTAGTGACCTAATACCCAATTGTGTTCCAAATAGCACGTAAGTACATAATATATATTTATAATAAATAGAATAGTTACGAGTTGTTGTACATTGTTATTTGGTACAAAAGAGACCAGAGAATTCTTACCGATTCTAATCTATAAAAATTGTTTGCAAACTGGAATCTTTTTGAGTCAAGTACATAATGATAATTCAAAAGTACTATTATACTCGTATATCATTATTGTGAAGCTTCAGTATATTATAATATATCTTACTAGCGTGTCTTTTGTTTGAACATGTTAATGATTTATTAAGCATTTTAGTAATTACAATTGCATTTTATACTAGCCGTGTGATACGTCTAAATAAGGACAAGAAATAGGTATAGTAACCGTCACGAATGTTTAGCGATTGACGAGAATAGCTGCGCATCGGTAGAATCGCGCTCGTTGGTGCGAGAAAAACAACACGACTGGGACAACCAATCAACGGTCGCGCACCCGACGATCACGCGCCCCGCGCGCTGCACCGCTACCTCGATACCTTATTTTTGACTTCTGCGCAGGTTTCGTTCACCGCTAAAGGTAATT
>DWAJ01006731.1:0-10081 GCA_018238005.1 Eurema mandarina | reverse complement strand
CGACAGCGCCGCCAGCTGCCCGCCGCCCAGCACCGTGCCGCCCGTCAGCACGCACCCTTCCATGTCTGAAAACATTTTTTTTTTTAATTTTTAAAGCTTTTAACCTGACACTTTAAAACAACTAACTTCACATACACATACACACTAACTAACCCTAGTTAAATTTCATTTAAATTTTAGCATAGATAGATATAATACTAATTTTAATTTTAATATAAATTTGATGTCACCTTGTTTGTTCATACAATACCATATACCAGTTTTATATGTACCAGTGTAAACTATGCGGGAGGGCCTGGTGTCCTGAAATACGGGCTGTAGCCTAGTTTAGGCACCAAACTCAATACAAATCTAAGTGCGAAATGTGCCTATATTGTATTGAATAATGTACTATGATTGATTGTATTGAATGAATAAAGATGATGATTATTATTATTATTATTAACTTGTAATACAGCACACAACTGCTTTCTGCGCCAAGAGTCATAGGTTCAATTACCGAATTAAGTTTTGAAGATTTTAACCTGACGCTTTAAAACAAATTGCAATACATGATCTGCACACAACTACTTTCTGAGCCGAAGCACAAGAATCATAGGTTCGATTACCGGAAAAATATATTCGTAATTTACATTTGCTTTTTTGGGGTCTGGTTGTGTCTATGTAATTGAAAATTAAATGCTATGTAAAATATGTGTATGTAATTTATCCTTTATCTAGTTGCCATACTACAAACTCTGATTAGAGTGGGACTAGATGGCGCTGTGTATAGGAGTTCTGAAGAAGTATTTATTTTTAAGAAGTATCGTACAGGGCGTTAGCAAATTGCGTTCCATGCACACATATTATTCATAGGTAACTAGACACTAACAAATATTTAAGACTTAAATGTAACACTAACTTTAACACTATGTTTGCAAACTAATTCGATTTAAACAAACATTATTTTTTCTACTAAGAAGTGGTGAGACGAGCTGGACCCACTCCTGATGGAAAAAGAAGCGCCAGAAACGTACGTAACATAATTAAAATCGAAGAAACCAACCATTTGAATATTTTTGTGTCAGTATTGAAATCGTACAATATATTATAATTAAATAAACACAATAATTACACAATATATACATACGAAATTTATTCAATATCATTTGAAGGGTATATTTGTTTCGACGACATTTAAATATTAATATAAATTATGTAAATACTTTAGCAAAATCTAATATGCAAATGAATTAATTTAAATTGCTTTATATGTACAATTCTAGATTGGTTTTTAAGTTTTTTTTATTTAATTCATAATTAACACGCCTTAGAAATTTCAAATGTGTTCTGACCTAGTTAAATTTGGACTGTAGTTTCCAAAATAATCATGTTTAAAGAAATAAAAAAAAATTACTCTGATCAAGGAAGCATCAAACATTATTGTTTTATTTGTGAAAATTGGTACTTTTAACTCTACTAAAATATAATAAGTGATAATTAATATGACTGGCAATCCACTCCAGAGCTGTCAAGCTCCCCATGTTGATGGATGGCGATTACCACTTTCCATAGCCTAAATTACCCCTTTTTATTAAAAAAAATAACAAGTCTTACCAAGAGAAGTCTTCGGAGGGCGTCCCCTTCTCTTCTTGATCTTCGGAGTCAAAGGCAGCGGAGTCTTCCTAGGCCGTCCCCTGCCTCTTCTAGGGGGGTCGGTCAGCTCTTGCGGGGTCATTTCATTGCGGACTGGGTCGAGAGTGGCGTTCAGGACTACTGGGGCCTGTCGCGGGGGCAGCATGACGTCCCCACTAGGGGTGAAGACGAGGTGCCCGGACTCCCGGTGGGTGGTGCGGACCATGCCGGACATCACTTCTGAATTGTTCTCGCGCTTGACCACTTGCTGGTCGTTGGTCATGTCCACTGTTGGGTCCTCCTGGAAGACAAATTGTTTTGAGTTAAACAGTTTAGAAATAGAAGGTTATAAGAAGTTATATAGCAAATTATAATTGTTCTCATACTTGAATTATACTAAGGTTTGTGTGTGTATGTTTGTTTTTGTTTTAGTATACATAAAGTATGTGCTTATGAATGGGTAAGTGTTTAGAGACCGCGGTTCCTATACCACCTAATCGGCTGTTAACATCGACTATCGAGACTGAGATTTATATTAAAAGCGCGTTTTAATGTATTTAAAAAAAAACTATAATATGGGCGTATGTAAGAGCGCTGGTATACGAGTATGGTGGAGTGGGAAGCGTGTATATGGGCTTGTTGTGTGCAAGCGTATATTCGTGTGTGTGTGTGCGTGTTTTGTGCAAGCGTGCGTGCGTGCGTATGCATATGTGTGGGCGTGCGTGCGTATGCATATGTGTGGGCGTGCGTATGTGTGCATATGTGTGGGCGCGTTCTGTGAAAGCGTGTGCGTGTGGGTGGGTGTACGCGTACCCGCTCGCAGATCTTGGTGTGCACGCGCAGCTTGTCGGAGCGCGCGAAGGAGCGGCCGCAGCCGCCGCACGTGTAGGGCCGCTCGCCCGTGTGCGTCAGCCGGTGCCGCGACAGGTGCGACGAGCGCGCGAACCTGCACAGTGCACTTTCATATATTTTCTCTGTTATTTTGTAATAAAAAAGGTTCTAATTAGATGGACGAGGATCATGATTATCTTTCTAGAAAAAAAAATCACCAAAGAGGAATATTTTAAATAATATTAATGGGCAGGAAATAAGACGCAAAACAAACTCTTTTAATATTTCTCATCATTACATTTATGCAGTAATTAGATTTAAACTTTAAAGACTTAGTGCTGGCAACATTTATTTTTAAATGCTATAAGGCTTTTTTATGAATATTACCTGACATCACAAATATCGCAGGCGTAAGGGCGGCCATCTTGTGAGTCGTTGGCCGCTGCGTCCGAGATTGATCCACTTGAGTCTGTTTCTTCATCGTCGTCCATTGCTTTTCCCCTTTCTGTGAATATAATATTTTTTAGATTATTAAATTGTTTTATTTAATAAGACGTTAGATTATTCTTGTAATTTATAAAAATAAGTTAAGTTTAACGTTAGTATGAATTGTCAATGTGCTTTGAAGTGCATTTACAATTTGCTGATCTATACTAATATATAAAGCTGAAGAGTTTGTTTGATTGAAAGCGCTAATTTCAGGAACTACTGGGTCGAATTGAAAAATTATTTTTTTATTGAATAGACAATTTATTGAGGAAGGCTACATAACATGACGCTGCGACTAATAGGAGCGAAGAAATAATGGAAAAACAAATCAACGGTGACGAAATCGCGAGCAACAGCTAGTCTATAGGTGGGGCAATTACACAGACTAGTACAAATACACTTTTAGGTAAAGAATTCATAATAATTAAAAAAACTAGTTCTTTATAGCCGTTAGCAGAAAAAATTAAATATGGAATACTATACCAGGTCAAAAAAAGTAACGTACCATCAGAATCATCATGTTCATTGTTGGTTGGTTTCTGTAGAACGGCTAGTTGTACCACCTTGATACCGCCCGCCTTACCGTCTGCGTCTTTAGAGTCACCGTTGTTCGTTGCGCCTGTAACAATTTTATTTTACATATTATTAAGCATGTAAGTAACATATAAGTATTAAAAAGAAGGTTATAGATGAAACAAAATATACTGTTCTCTTTCTCTTGTATGTGCTGAAGATTTTGTGATTTTAAGAAAAAAAGCAATGAAGGACAAATTAAGTTAGTTCATTTGGTAATAAAGATTAATATTATAATCATATTTTCTATCCTTTTTAAATAGAAAAGAAAAATATACAGTTCTCGTCTTCTAAATAAATTAAGGTTTTTAGTCATATTATATTTTTAATGTTTTATGTTGTAACTTATATGATACTTATATGATTTATGTCGATAAGCTATATTTATTTCATGATATAAAAACTTATTATTTATAAGGTTTTATTACACTTTTCAAATCTGCAAGTCATGTAAGTTGCAAACTAATTACGAAATAGTAGAAACTTAATGCTTCTATTAAGCATTGCTTCAACAGAAATGGCTTAAGGTAAAAAAATAGGTACATTTTTATATTCTTACATAGTATAAAACAAATCGCTTTCTTCTCTCTGTCCCTATGCATGCTTAAAACTACCGAACCGATTTTTATGCGGATTTTTTTATGAAATAGTGATTTAAGAGAAAAGTTAAGGTGTATAATACATGAAATACGTGTAAAACCGCGGAGTACAAATAGTTTTTTATATAAGAGGCTGCAAACGAGCTTTCACGTATTTTTAAAATTCCTAAGAAATATGCATTCTAATGTATTCTTCGCCATCATGCATAAATGAAAAATATCCAACATTATTTCTTATCATGCGCAAGTTTTACTGAAATGTTTATAAAATTCTCTCAATGTTTTTATGTAATTAATACAAACGGTGCAAACGAACAATGATATTATATACATAAAGTTAAAACAAATAAAACGAAACGTGTTTAGCGACTTTATTATTTATTCAACTACAGTTGCCTTCGAGCGAGCCCTTTGAAACTATGTACGTAATATGTACGATAAAAAATTTTCCACGGACTTTTTTTGCAGAAAGCTTGCAACATTAATAATACATAGCGTTGTATATGTTGCCATGTATGGCTGTTTAATGAAAGTATGGGGATATTTAATGGTTGAAAATATTGTTTTTTTGGTAAGGATGGGAATGTGTGCTTCTTATGTTATGAAAAGTCAACAATTAAAATTTTATGACCGAATTGATGTAATTTTCAAGTATATTACGTAGAAGTACCTACAATTATTAAAAAAAAAGCTTTGGAGTTTTTTAAACGTCTGGAGGCTTGCTAGTCCGGAAGTCCCTGCTAAATATTATAAATGCAAAAAAAACTATATCGGTATGTCTGTTACGCTTTTAAGAACAAATTGCTGATCATATTTTGAAATAACAAAAATAGATCGTCGTGAACTATATACTAGTTACATAAATAAAAAGAAAATGTTCTCCGAACATTAACTACGCCTTATTATATAAATAGGTACATATAATGTTGGTTCCAATGTTGTGTAATCGCATTTGTGTGAGCATTAAAATGTCAAGTAATGATGATTTGTGAATGACGAAATTCATAGACATATTTTTATTGATAGAAAACAAGCAGATGTTCGTTTATGGTTAATTACAAGTGAGTTATTGCATGAAAAACAAAATTGACTTTTAAAATAGACAATAATTGTTTTAACGCTACAGTTGGCTGGTTAATTATATTTTTCTATTTTTTGGACTAGTTGAGTTCCATGGTTTTATCCGGATCTCGGACCTGCTTTTGAAACCGCGTTATGAAAGGAGGATAGAGGGAAAAAGTTAAGACCAAAAGTTACAAATTAATTTTTAAAGTCAACACGTTAACGCATATTACATTTGCGCATTCGAAAATTTCTTCGGCTTTATATGAGCTATACTTCAAAAGTATATGAAGATGTCCATAAGAATGTATCTACTAAAAACTACTAAATATTTTTGGATGAATTTTGACATACGGGTAGAGTATGGGTAAGAAAGCTACACTAAGTAATGAGAAGGAACAATATGGTATGAGATAGATTTATGGTCTCACGGCGCTTCTATCGTACGATACCAACATTTTTGACGAGAATTCATGACTTGACTATTTTCTACAGGATAGCCGATTCAACGATTTTCAAAAGAAATCCTATTTAAATTTTATTTATAAAGTGCTTCAAGAGAAAGTAATGCTGTATATATGTGTATAAATTATTCAACCGTGACTTTTTAATCGTTAAAATGCCACTTCATAATAAAATATGCAATAAATATTAATTAAAGAAGAAATTTTACGTAATTAACGGCGATTTTCAAGCGATAACACCTTAATTAATGTGAAGAATATTTCAAGTGAGCATAAAATTACAAAAAAAACAATGCATTTTTTATTATTTAGAAAAAAGTGCGGCATAAATTTTAACGGTTTTTTGTTGTAGATATTATGTTTTTCAATAATGTCACTGTGTGATAAAAAGCAGTGTCATCCAACTTAATGTATCTGAGACGAATACATATACTATAAAATAACAAAATAAAAATATTATGACAGCTAAATCATGGTAGGTTGAATTGGGCAGGCCCGCTCTTCGTCAGAAAACCGGCGTCAAGTTTTTGGCGTGTGAAAGCTCTTTAACGCTTACAGCAACTGTGTCCACTTCGCGTAATGTGTAAAGCCTCGAAAACTATCCCTTTTTATCTAGTACAACCATGAAAATAAGTTAAATGAATGTTTTATTTTTAAATTATTATAGATGATAAGTTATAGTTCGATATAGTTTTTTTAATGACAAAAAATGAGAGAAGAGTGTGGTTCTCATGCCGACCTGAAGCTGGTATATTAAGGTAAAGTATTGACTTTTTATATTTAAAAACGCGACTCTAATTTATAAACGAATTTATTTATTATTTTTTATTTATAAATATTTCAAGAAATTAATTTTATGAGAAATCTAAACTATGCGGTTAAATAATTTAAAGTAGAAATATTATAAGTATATTTATTTTAATCCGAATGCATCGAAAACGGAAAAACAAAATGGCAGCCATCACTCCGCCATAATTAAAAATTCATTATTCATTTGAAGCACACTCTGGTTCACAAATAAACCCGTTCAAAAATAAAATCTTAAGAACAAAATAATACTACATATATTAAAGATTAATGAGTTTTCTAACTTCATAATAAAATATATTCCATGATAGTAATTCGGTAATTTATATGCAGTTATTATAATAAACTATTCTTAAATATGATTAACGTTCTATACCTTTAGTTATGTCAGTTTTTATTGTCAGACATTTAAAAAATATGATTAAGAACCGGTTATGACGTCACCGTACTCTTTGTGGAATTGAAATAAAAAAAAAACAAATAGGTGCTTATTAAAGTTAAAATAATTCAGGGCGTCTAATAAATTATTTTAAATTATTAAATGTTTTAAAATGTATTTTAATGGTGAAGAATATATTCGCAATGCACCGTAATTCAATTTAAAAGATTTTTAAAAAAGCAACGACCGAGTAATGACCTGAGATAATCAAAAATTCTTCAATATACATATAATATATTTTATTGGCAATAAAAAGAACCGTGATAAAATATGATTCAGTTGCCTTTTAAATATTTAAAAATGTTATCTTGTTTTTATGGAACGGTAATTTTGTTGAAAAATATAAAGTACCTAACTAATATTTAAAATTATTTTATTTCTACATTAATTATTACATGTCCGCGGATATATTTTTCAATAAAATAAGATACATATTTTTTACTAGATATCGAGATATTTTAATAATATGCTGTTTTTATTCAATTTGAATATTGCAATTAATTGTGTACGCCATTAGCATACAGTGCGATCGAAAATTAGAGAGACATTTATTTAATTTGTTTTTTACGTGTCAGACGGGAAATTTTATAGAAAAAAGTCATTATTTTTGTATACGTTTAGCGAATAATTACTTATTGTTTTTAAGTATTGTAAATTGCTTATTTAAAAAATCTTAAGTATATTTAACGTTTTAAAGTTGCCTCGTTTTACTAACATTGAGCGTTACGAAGAACGAGCATTATTTTAAGAACGCGATAATATTTTTTGGAGGAAACTACCAGTCACACCTTCACAATATAGTACGATGGTTGGAACAGAGGGGTTGCAGTCAGATTCACTGATACATATTTTTTTGGACAAAAAATTATATTCTATTATAAATAATCGGGGGAGATTAGGTTACAACATATCGTTTTAGTCGGTATGGCATTACAAAGGCGAGTCCGACATAACCGCCTCCTTCTCCCCCGAGAAAGAGGCGAAGAGTAAGGAACACTTCAAACAAAAAGCTCACCTCGTGAGGGCTTAAGGAGACGCCATTGGAATCTTCTGCTAGCCTGATGACTTGAAAATAACTAAACTTACGCAATTACATACTAAGACTGATCATAAATATTATTTTGTTGTATATATTTTGTAATGTTTTTTCCCCGAATCTGATTTAATTTAACAAAACAAGATATGTACATTAATGACTCAATTTAATTAGAAACTATTGCGCCGAATATTATTTGGACTTTTTTAATTACTGTCAGATAACACTTTATTGCCCCAAAATTAGGTTTTATTTAATCAAGTTTTTGAAGTAACAGATTTTTATAAGTTACGATAAAAGTACACATAAAACTGGCCAGTCGTGAAATAAACAAATATAATTTTTATGCTATGACGTAAAACGCGGGAATGTGTTCAATTGCGCATTAGATGTATAAATTTTCTATAAAAAAATATTAGTATACTTCTTAATACTATCATCTATTATAATTTTAAAATTTTTTAATTAATAATTTGAACAATCAATTTCACTAAACTTTTTATGACGTCATAATCCTACCATCACCAAAATAGACACAGCGTCTTACAAAGTCTATTACTTGTCTTATTTATAATTTGACTAAACTAACAATGCAGAATAAGAAAGTTATTGTAACTTATGAGTTATGTAACATTAGTATGCATAGTATATCCGTAAGCAGACACCGTTAAGAACTCGTGTCTAAATATAAACCATTTTGTAATTGTGTATTAAAGACAGTATAATTCGCGTCACGAATCTTTAGCGCTCAACGAAACCTGCGCAGAAGTCAAAAATAAGGTAACGAGGTAACGGCGCGGCGCGCAGGGCGTGGGATCGTCGGGTGCGCGAGCGTTGATTGGTTGTCCCAGTTGCGTTGTCTTTCTCGCATCAATACGTCAATTACGAGCGCGATTCTACCGATGCGCAGCTATTCTCGTCCAGCGCTAAACATAAATGACGCGACCTATACCTCTTGAGATGGTCACCATTTAAACTGAAACAGGCCGGTTCTCAATAGCGAATTCAAGGAGGGGGGATTCATGGGGGTTATGCCGCACCAAAGCTGGAACCTTCACCACGTCTATGTGCCACCCCCCTGGCGCCAAACTGGATCAATGCTATTGCTAAATCTGAGCACTACTCATGTTAACATGATGCTCAGATTTTAGATAGAGATTTTATTGCGTGTTGCGATGTGAAAAAGCCCACCCAGCTACTTCTGTTTGTATACCATGCTTTATCATACTCATTTTTGTCCTTAGACTTTTCGATTTCTCACCATTTTCTAAAGAAACTCACACTCGAGATCTTGTCTTTTACCTTAATTGTAGTTTATTATATACATCCAAAATTACACTGGTTTTAAACAAAGGGGGTAAACGAGCTGGTGTCATCCAATGAAAATTGATCATTGCCGCGTATAAATCGGGTATGAGTGTGTTACCGGCCTTCGAGGGTGAAATATTCTATTTCTTTTAAGAATGTCGTTGTATTCGATTAATAATAGGCCATGCTAACTATGGTGCATATATGTGAATCTGACCTTACAAGTAGTTTAAATAATGTAAGTGCGTAGTTATCGACACTCCCGTCTAAAATACCTCCCTATACCCTCTTACTACGAGTGTATAAACTATAAACCCCTCCTCGATGCAATATTGATTTTATGCTTGAACGTTCTGTGCTAAATTTTAAACTTCATTCTTTATATCGATAAGTATATGTTCTTTAAACTTTTTATGTAATTTGTTCGTGTGAAAATGGAAATGTATTAGTTCTTTCATCTTTAATAATTTTGAAGTCATTTTGACATCAAAATTATGCTTTAAATACCTAAATATACTGTAATAGGAAAGAATAATCGTATCAGTAGTAATTTTCGTAGTACAGAGGTATTCTCAACTAAGAAAATATTTTAGTGTTAAGATGTTTGACTGTGACCGAAAAATTGTTAAATTGATCCGGAATCTACAATTGAACAAAAAATCTTTCCTCGTTGAAGCTACAATGTTTATATACATTGTAGCACTGTAAAATTTAAAATATAGAGTAATGTCGCGATATTATAAATATACAGTTTGCAGTTTAACGCATTATTTTTATATAGAATACAATCTATCGAAGAGAACCTGTTAAATTTTTAAATGACATACAATGCAATGCAAGTATCGCAATTTAAAATTTA
>DWAJ01006730.1:0-10081 GCA_018238005.1 Eurema mandarina | reverse complement strand
GTCTGTTAGAATAATGTAATGTAAGAAACATCAACAACGAATATTCGCAAAAAGAGTTATCGAAATCGGATCAGCTGTTGTCGAGCTATGCAAGTTGCAATAAATTTGGCGATTTTTTAATGACTTCTTATCATCTTCGGATCAAGCTAATTAATAAAAAAACTGTTCAACTATTGATTGATCTGACTCTTTTTTATCTTATATATTATCCAATTAGTTGCCAATAAAAATTACAAATCTGCACTTTCCAACAGTAAGCCAGAATATATTTACTTATATTTTCATGCTTTCGTAGGTTCCTCATTGGGTCAGGGAGTATGAACGAATAACGATGTTAGAGCCCCGATCGAAACTTATATCTGTTCTGGGTCTCGGTAAAAGTGTTAGCACACCGCCCGAGGGTATAACAGCTGAAGTTATTGTATTTTCAAGTTTCGAGAAATTGGATGAAACTTCAACTAAAGATATCGAAGGTAAAATAGTGCTATACGACCCAGTATTCACTACATATGGGGAAACTGTTGTATATAGATCGCAAGGTGCGGCCAAAGCGGCAGAGAAAGGAGCAGTCGCATCTCTAGTTAGATCAATAGCTCCATTCTCAATTAATACTCCACATACTGGATCTCAATACTACGCCGAGAACGTCACTCAAATACCAACAGCTGCGATCTCTTTAGAGGATGCCGATTTAATACGCAGAATATATGATAGAGGAGAAAAAGTGGTCTTGAACATTAAAATGCTAAACTCTTATGAAACTAAAATGTCTAGGAACACTATAATAGATTTAAAAGGCGCTGTACACCCAGAGAAATTAGTGATTGTGTCAGGACATATTGACAGTTGGGATGTTGGTCAAGGTGCTATGGATGACGGTGGTGGATTATTTGTAAGCTGGGCTGCTCCAGTGATATTAAAACGACTTAAACTACGCCCAAAGAGAACCGTAAGATCTATTTTCTGGACTGCCGAGGAATTCGGATTGATAGGAGCGTATGCATACGAAGAAAAGCATAGAAACGAAAGCCACAACATTAATTTCATAATGGAGTCAGATGAAGGTACATTTGCTCCGTTAGGGCTGACAGTTGCTGGTACCCAAGAAGCTCGCTGCATTATAGCAGAGATTTTGAAATTATTCGAATCTATAAACGCTTCTACACTTGTGGAAGATGACAGCCCTGGATCAGATATTGCTGTGCTTATCAAAACTGGGATACCAGGAGCCGGTCTTCATAATGCAAATGAGAAGTACTTCTGGTTTCATCACACTGAAGGAGATACTATGAATGTGGAGAGTCCAGAGGAACTTGATCTGTGTACTGCCTTCTGGACAGCGCTGGCTTATATCATAGCTGATATTTCAGTAGACATTCCTCGATAAATGCTTTTTAAATTTAATAAATGTTGATTACTGTTTTATATCTCTATAATAAACTACCTTTAGTTGTAAGCCTAATTATTAATCAAATGTTCAATAATGCAAGTTTGATGCCCACATATGTATAATACTGTTTAATATAGATTTTTTTGTAAAAAAAAGAATCTTGAAAATTGATATTGCACATGTGTTTGTCGTTGTCGTTCACAATTCAATATTTGACGGCAAAAATCCAACAAAGAAATAAATAATACAAGTGTCAGAACACTCCTACCGTCGTGGTTCCAACATGTTTTTCATATCAAAGGCTCGTATAATGATGTTTGCATGTCATTTTCAAGAATGATAGAGTAGCGTCTCGCAATATATTCGATAATATAAATTGAATCGTATACGTCCGTTATATTGACTTTTCTTTCAACAAAAGATATGAAATTACGCTTATGCTTTGGTACATTTAATGTGGAATTTTGCAATTTAAACGAAACTGTATGTCGACAATGTTTTCTCTTATTTTTCTATGACAATAGCGCTTCAGACATCTGAAGATTAACATAATAAGAAAAGCCTTCCTCGTTACTTCAGAAAACATCTCAACAGATTTCATTCTTATTTTTTTTTGTTATTATACAAGTCGACTTTGTCCTCAAAAATCTTTTTAGAATCATCAGAGTATAGAAATAGAATTAAGTCATATATATTTATTAAAAACTAGCCGGTCCAACACAAATTCGTTCACACTATCCTACCCGAAAATTTTTACGCTTTGTTATTTTTTTGTTAAAAAACCATTCCTATTATAAAATAATTATCTTAAGCGGTTCAGCTGTTATTGAGTTATGCGCTTACAAATACCTTTTGCGATTCATTTTTATATATAATATTTAAAAGGAATAACGCTACAGTTTGCCGTTTTTTAAGTTTTAATCTAGGATCTCGTCTCTATCAAGTAAGCCTCAATATAAGTACTCCGTAGTGACAAGTACGTCGCATGTAAATTGGATATTAAGCTTCGTTACCAATGTGTGTTATCTATTACGTTCTATAAGCTTTCATAACGCCGATGTTGTTTACTAAACACGAGTATAATAATTACATAGTATAACTAAGTCGATTCTTATGTCTGTCCCTATGTATGCATAAATCTTTGAAACCAAGAAATCTATTTTTAAGCGGTGTATCAGATAGAGTCATTTAAGAGAAATGCAGGTAAAACCGCGGGGCGCTAGTAGTACATAAGTAATTTAAAAGTATATAATACTTATTTGTGCTAAACTCTAACTGATACTCCTTAACTGGATAGTGAATGTTTTTCAACCAATAATATTTTACTAGAAAGATATCATTTCACTTTCAGAATTTAATAATAATAATAATAAAAAAAACTATATTTTTTTGCCAAAAGTATACAATTTACAATTTGCGAACAAAATCTTCGAATGATGTCATAGCTGATCCCTAGCTAGATTATAAAGTAACCTGTGTTAAGGGATCAGTTCCGCTTCCTTCAAGTATATTGGAGTACATTACCGCAGTCTTATTAAAAATAAAGGTTTGGCAAATTTATTTAAAACGAATATAAATACAGTTCAATACACCAAAGATCACTATATCATATTTATATCAGAATAGAAAATATTAAATAAAACGCTTGAAAACTACATTTGAACAAACGAATTTCGGAACTGACGGGATGTTTTATTACAATTCATATTTTAAAAGCAACATATCATAAAGTTATTCAGTTAAGCCATGACTATAGGCTGACGCATCGCGGGGAATAAAATTGAATACATATATTTCGCTGACCGTTACTAAAGGCCGAGAAAAGTGTTGATATTTACTTATAAATTACAAAAAATAATTCAACTTATCGAAATAAGCACTTAAAAAGTTACTCTTCAAATACCAATTTGCTATTGCATATATAGAAACGACCATCTAACCGTAAATTTAAGTAATACGTCATCATATGTCTCTCCAGGAATAAGCTAATAATTTTGGCATATGCAGTTGCCAATTTCAATGTTATGTATAACATAATAGCAGTATAATTTTTTACCTAAACAGCTTACCATTTTTTTACCTAAACAGCTTTTTTTTGTAACATAATAGGTTATGAATTTAAAAGTTTATTGTAAAATATCGTATCGCTGTCCGCGACTTATATACGCTTCGTGCGTCTATCGTCTTTACTTTAAAGTCGATGTTACGACTTGGCGTTGTACGATAAAAACTTATAACATATCCATTTCAAATAACTTTGCACAGCTGTTCAATAGTTTGAAACTGTTGAATTTGCACTTTGAACTCTCGTGAAAATAGAACTTTTTGCAAAGAAAATATAAGGAGAAAAGTTGCTGCAGTGAATGAGTTAGTTTGTAGAAAATAAAAATATTTGAGTATCAGCGTTTCTCGGCGCACAATCAGCGATTTTAAATTTCCTTTAGAGCACACCGAAATGTGCCAACACGTTCAAAGTGCCTTCTAAATTTCTATTAAGTAAGTTAGTCGTAAAAAATAAAATTCTTAACCATTTGGTAATCATTTTATGACAAAGAATCAATAAAATTATTATAACTACCATTGTTATGTAATTTAAAATTGTTATTTTATATAAGCCTTTGAATGGAAAATTCTTCACTATTGATATATTAAAAAATGTAAGTCAATATGAAAGCTATTAAAATATAAAGAACAAAATTTTAAATATTTCCCATCTTATAACATTTGTTATAAGATAGGAAATATTTTATTTAAGGCATTTGCCTTAAAGCAAAATGGAGGCAATGGTGCGTAACATTTGGACGAAAGCCAGAAGAAACTATGAGACTAACCTCAAGTTTTGGGATTCTAACTAGATATTTTATTAAAATGGCTATTGAAATCGAGTATATACATGTTATGTTTTTATAAAGGTAATATATTTCTTTCTATATGTAATATGTAATACAGAATATTTAAGTCAAATATATGTATACTATATATTTTCGTAAGGAAAAAGTTTGTGAGGGTGTATGTTTGTTATTTCTAACGTCTAAACAGCTGTAGCAATTTGAATAAAACTTGCTACATTTTACTGCTTGCTTAATAAACAATTTATTCCCTTTTATACATCCCGGGTAACGCGCGGGGCTAATTAGACGAAATAAATTACGTCATAGTGAATGATAAACAGACTAATTTTAAATACATTATTTTTAAAGAGTGTTATCAATTTTCAACTCGCTATACAGACATACAATGACAAAAAGTGACAAATATGTGTTCAAGTAAGGTCGATATTAAGGTAGAGTAGGTAAATGTTAGCCCTATACCTCACTCGAGACCGACACAATATTTGCTTAATAAATTGGAAGACATGTTGTTGCGATCTTTATAATCTGTGTTGAACGATACTTTTTATATAAGTCCCTTAAAATGTGAATTAAATTTTGTATTTGTTTAACGTCTCTCTAGATGAAGTAAGTGGTTTAAAACTCATTAAGAAGAGGAAGCAATTTACTAAAGAAGTTGTAACATTATTTTTGAATTATAACAAATTATAGTATAACCAACATTAAATTGTGGGAGGAAAGAGGATGTAACCTTCCTCTGAACCAAAGGGAGGATCCTCGACCACTCGAACCACTGACTGGCCGCTAGGCCCCGATGGTTCGATGTCGAGAAGTTGTATATATGCTAAGTCTCGAAAAAATATCGTAAGCGCGTTTCAGAACTCGACGAATTAGTAGCAGCACTATAAAATTTAATATCTATACTAATATATAAAAGCTGAAGAGTTTGTTTGTTTGAACGCGCTAATCTCCGGAATACTGGTTCGAATTGAAAAAATATTTTTTTATTGAATAGACAATTTATCAAGGAAAGCTTTAGGCTACATAACATCACGCTGCTAATAGGAGCGAAGAAATGTATATAATTGCCCTTTAAATGTGTAAATAACGATATATACCTCAGTGTTAGAAGTTTCTTGCCGCTATAGTTTCTGATAGCGCTGGCTCATTAATTCCCTTAGGCCCTGTCAAGGGTTTTGTAACCTGTAAAGGACAACACATCCGTGATTAATTGTCGAAGACGAGCAAGGATAGTGACCGCTTAACTGGGTTCTCGTTTCTCGTAAGTGAATCTTGCTAGCTTTAATATTTCAATTAATTACAGATCATTTGTTAGAGAAGCGCTGTTTTTTAGTTGTTACGACTATCAAATTTTTCATGATTGTATGAGTTTAAGATAAAATAATAATATAAATAAATATAAAAAAATTAATTGCTAGAACCTAATTTAGCTATTGTTAGAATAATAATCGCCTAAAACATTCAAAAATTATAATATATTGTGTCTCCTAGTCTCTCTAGATGTTTGAAAACTTTCCACCGAAGCTCAGTCGCTACGCTTTCTTTCAGTCAGTTGTAATTCGGCGTCAGTACGCGTCTAACCGGCGGGGAGAGTGTACGTCGGTTCGCGAGCCGCTCGCTGTTTACGACACAAAATATACGTTCGTTAAATTTATAGGTATGCAATCTGTGGCAAACATAATCTCATCGAGACAAAGGTAACTACATATTAATAAGTGGTTTCTTACCTTGCCAGAGTTATTTATTACGTAAACTATATTTAATAAAATATTATTATTATTTATACGAATGGATGAAAAATATATGACATGTCTCAAACAAAACGTGTGAAAGTTTAGTAATTTCCGTTCAGCCTGCGGCGAACTAATAATTAATTTGTATAATGACTAAAAGTTTAAGTGTCGTGTATAACTTCAATTACCATTCATAATAAAAGTTTGAAATAATTTGGTAATCTACATAATAGCGTGAAATTTTAAGAAGTTTTTAATATACTATGTTAGCCTATATTTTTTTTGTAAAATTAGGCAAACGAGCATAGAATAATTTGAGAGTGTATATTATATTATTTTTATTATATACGATCAATTAAATGAGGGACTTATAATGATTAGCACTTAAATAGTAGGTATATAATTCAGGTATTAAAATTTTCGAAAATTATTTAAAGTTTAACCATTAAGTTAGATAATGATTTTTTATATCATAATTGAACATAGAATATTTCACGTTGGACTTGTTTTAAAAGGATATTATGGATCGAATATAAAAAAATCCTACTTTTCTATTTATTTCAATAGTTTTTCTTTGAATGTATCCGTGGAATATAATGTTAACTTCTTTTAACGTCTATTTAAGTAAATACAAATCCATACTAATATTATAAATGGGAAAGTAACTCTGTCTGTCTGTCTTTCCATAACGCTAAAACTACTGAACCGATTAAAACGAAATTTGGTACATAGATAGTCTAGACCCTGAGATAAAACATAGGCTACTTTTTAACTGAAAAAAAGAGGGGTGAGGGGGAGGTGGTCAAAGTTAATATGAAAGTCCACGGGGACGGAGTCGCGGGCAACAGCTAGTAAAAAATATAAAAAATGTACTTACATTATACATATTGTAGGCAGAGCTTTAGAGACTTACAAGCGATTAGAACGCCTTAAAAATGTATTTACAATATCAAATTTTATTACAAGTCACTTGATGTAATATTACTTAGCTTTTTATTACAAAACGTGACTCGAAAGGAGATCCGCTTAATGTCATTCGCCCCGCGATTAAATGAATTTTAGATAGTGTTTGAAAGCAGAAAGGACCTTTCAAACAATAACTGTTCTAAGTAAATGTAGTGTGTTTATTTATTTAATGGCCATGCCCCGCAGTCTCCGTCCGAATAAATAGGCCAGATTAACAAAAAGGATGTTTAATGTATGCTAATTTCTAAACTTTAAACGAATCAATAATTTTTGTATGACTAACAAAAGTACATAAAATATGTAAAATACATTTTTTCTTCTTATCCTCAGAAACTTTCGAATTTGTAACTGTACTTGTGATTAAAGGATTTCTTACAATAACAGATTAAATTACCTTTGCGAGTCTGTTATGTCTTGTATCTCTGAGGTTCAACGTCCTAAGTCTTAAAAGTATTAAAATACAGACTACTCGAAATTAAGCCTGGTCAAGCATGAGATAGTTAAAGTTTGCGATTTACGGTAAATTTATATTAAATCATTTATACACTTCTATAAGCTTTTATTTCATTATTTTTGGTATTGAAATACCTTTTTCTAACATCTTTTACATCTTTTTAAATATACTTTTTACGTGAAGTATAAATAACAATTACGAAAAAAAGCGTCTTAATAAATATTGAGATAGGACTTTAGTACATGAAGCGATAACAGTACAATTAAATGAAACGGTGCGACATCAAAGGCATTAAACATTCATTGTATTTACGTCTGTTTGCGGTGTCATCCGCGCAGGATTGTAAACGTAGGGTCGTTGGGTTGCACTTGCACCATTGTCAGGAAATATTCTCTATATAATAATATGAGGAATTCTTTAAGCTTTTTTAAAGATAAGCCGCGTCATACAGCTCTGCCTTCCGTTTGTTTTCCTTTATAAAGAATTTTAGTTTACAATCAAATTTGTTACCTAACATTATAATAGTGTAGCACAACGGTGAAAAATTTTTAACGTTAAAAATGACGTTGCGGCGTAAAACAAACAAACAATGTTTTCTCAAATGATATGATATACATAGTTTACATAGTACAGTCATTTTCTTCTGTCTGTTCCTATGTATGTTTAAATCTTTAAAACCACGCAATGAAAATCGGTTTTCATGTGATTTTTTTTCAAGTAAATAACCGTTGCCGTAGAGTACACTAAGTCATATCAATATTTTCATACGTAGTAAATAAATTAATAAAATCAATATTGATAGAATTCTCGTATAATATATGTCTCTTATGAACATAAATATCTCGATCGATACGGCCTGTTAAATAAGTCATTTATGTTATATTTTTGAAGCGCATTCCCTCGTATTAAAAAGAATAAATTACAGAAGCGAATATTAAAATTATTTGATAAAAACTAATTATAATGTTTGAAGTAAATATGATTCTACGAATCTTTTACAGAATACAGATTCCTGTTTGGACTGTCACATTAATTCAACTTAACAAACGAACTGTCAACTCGGTATTCTATTAAGGCGGTGAAGTCACCGCAAAATGTTCAAAGTATATTTTTAATGCCGTCATAAAGAGAATCTGTATATTATATCTATATAGCTATCAGTGCTTTGTTGCTATTTCACTACAAACAAATTAAATTTTAATAAGCGTTCCTATAGTTTAATTTAATCTTTCTAGGATAGGTATACATTTATTAAATGTCCATGAAAAAGTGTTTAAATTCGTAGTGAACTGCTTAACCTATTCAATTTAAAAAATATTAACTAAGTTACGCCGTAGCACTGAAACTTCTTAACTGACTTTAGTAAATTGTTAGGTACCTAATAGATTGGTCTTAACAGTAATTTAACATTTATATCATCAATTTTCATTATGAAATCTAAGTCTCAGTCTCGAGCTTGATATAATAATAAAATGGTCTTGTCAATACAAATTGCAAATGTATTTCTTAGAAAATTACTACACAGTTCTAACGATCCTGCTATAGTTAATAGTTTTCATTATTTTTATTTATTCTCAGATGAAATCTTGGACTGCTCACGAGCAAGACACGTCGCTGTCTTGTTGCCGAACCCTGCACGTTAAGCATGCTGCATATGCGAGCGCTTTATACACTTTGGTAAGCTGCCATACAATTTTTACACATATTTATAGCTAAAATAGTAATAATAATGTATGTGTAAGAGCAAATATTACTAGACAATGTTAAAGGCGCCAGTCTTCTTCTACAGGGAAACCTGTGGAAGCTGTGAAAATGTAAATTTTGTAGTGTTTAAAATAGGTATTTTTATCATTATTTTTTATTTATTCAAACGAACCTTTTCACTATTTATAAAAATTCTTACCATACTCGGAGAAATTGCATATTAGCTTTTAGAGAAAGACCACAAACTAATTTGTTGACTATAACGAGTTTTCTCTTTCACACGATACAATAAATGTCTGGTTTCTATTAGCAGACGAGAAACAAACGTCACAAAGAAGCTATTTGAAACCAAAATTAGCTGATGCTATCTTTCTAAAAGTCAATGTGTGCTCCCGCTAGTAACCTTAGATTTCAAAACTTTTTTTCAAAAATTTAAATTCCTACCAATGAGTCGATTTTATGGCAAGTATACTGAGTAAGCCAAATAAATAATAGCTAGTAAGGTAACTTCCTTAAAATATTTAAAATGTTGTAATGTTCTGACTACATTATAATGTAGTCTTATAATTATGAAACTATGAGTAGCATACATAGCTTATTTTTAGCAACCATAGACAATAATAAAATATTCAGAACGGCCAATTCATTAATAAAATCCTATTAGATTCATTTTTATCAATAAGCGAGTATTAATCGCTCCAAATAGATATTAATGAATCCTGTAGAAGCGAATGATTTTTGTAAGTATTGCTTAGTTTTACACCTAACGAAGAGTACGCAATTTTCCCACGGATCGAAGCCGCACACCACACCGAGTTACGTCCAGGAAGTTAGCACCACACTTTTGAGTTTTTCAAGTTTTAAAAGTTGTTCCGGGTTGTGCTAGGTTTGTTCTACATTGTTCCAAAACGGCATAACTCTGAGAGCTATAGTTTTCGAGAAAATTAGAATAAACAAAATTTTGAGCTAGCACCACACTTTA
>DWAJ01006729.1:0-10082 GCA_018238005.1 Eurema mandarina | reverse complement strand
AGATACTTATTGAAAAACTTATAAACGCACTAGTCGCCCATACAATTTTTGAAAGTTCCCCTCGATTTCTCTGGTTTCCCATCATCAGATCCTGACTTCCTTAAAATGGGACCACCTCGGAAACATCCTCTTTCCAACAAAAAAAGAATCATCAAAATCGGTTCACAAACGACGAAGTTATCGGTGAACATACATAAAAAAATAATATACATACAGACGAATTGAGAACCTCCTCCTTTTTTGAAGTCGGTTAAAAATATGCCTGAGATCAACCGCCTTAATCCCGACGCAGCTACTTAGCACTTATATCGCATCACGTATTAATATTTAGTATGTAAATTATAAAGTAAATGTAATAAAAGTAACAAACCTTATCACACTGCACTCATAAAATATTATATATAAAAAGTTGTTATTCATATAAATCGCATAATAATTACAATTTATAACGAACGATGACCCATTATAATTATTTTGTTGGCAATGTTCTGGAATTTTCTAAAGCTTTTTCTTTTTCATTTATAGCTGCTGCGTCTAGCGGGGATATCCCAATCTCTAAATTGTTTAACTCCCCGATAACTTTTGCGAAGATAAACACAATTTCACACGTCTTATTAAATTAATTGAGAAGTAAGTGTAAAAGTAGAAACTTAAGAATATTCCAGAGTCCGATGGTCAAAAAAAAAGTGGCGCCGTACAATTAAGTGTTAATTTTATTTTAACATTCCCAAATATTAATCTAAGCTTATCCGTTTGAGAAACAAATTTAAAATCAGTTTATCAATAACATTTAGTAACTAAAATTAGACTACCTACTTGTAATAGCTACACGCATACAACTTCGCATACCTTTATAAAGCTTTTTTTCTGTCTACTAGCCAATCTATTGTTAAATTGTCTTAATGTAGAGTATCTTGTGCATTATATCAATGTTTCTTTCTTTAACTTAACCGTTCTATAATAATATAAGTATCGTTGAATTAAGTCCATACATGAATTAGTTGGTATTTAAGGAGTGAACGTATTGCTAGGCTCTAGGACGCCCAGTCAGACGGGTCTACGTGACCTAGCCCACGCTAGCTATTTAGGATACCTATATTTATGAATCTAGACGATATACCTATAATTTATAGTGTGATAAAAAATGAGGAAAATGTTAAGAGGCAATACGTGATATCAATAAATCACGCTTATTGTAGTGTTATCGACTGTCAAACTTATTTTTCCCGTTAATACATACATATGTTACAAATTACGATAACTAAGCAAGCGGCTCGCCTGATACTACGTAAGTCACCTTTAAAAATGGGAAAAATTGAAAAATATTCGCTTATTTTAATCGAGCAAGGCGACGAGCAGGCCAATTATTTCGATGATATAAATAAACAACGAACAAACCGAAAGGAAGTGTTATTGATCTTTACGGAGCCTTGACCAATTAGTAAAATTTCCATATCGCTCGACTTTTCCGCATTTTTCGTTATTTTAAATAAACAATCGATTATTTAATTCGCCTGACGAAGGACGCGTTGCGTTACGTAATATAATTAACGAAATCCAATTATTGTTAACTAATCATGCCCGATGGTTTTGCTCGCGTTACCGTAGCTAAGTACTTAACCTATATCACTCACGAATAGTTCGTATCACAATGTTCTATGATAAATATCAATAAATATTCTATCTGAGATGCAATGTTTAAAACAAACAGTCAAATCTTTTCTCCCTATAATATAAGTCATTCTTTCGTTACTGTCGAAGGCCGTCACTAATGTGGAAAAACCAAATATTAATAATAAGTCTAAATTCATTGAATGTGGAGCAAGGAAAAACATTATTCCTGCATATAGTCATTCTCAGAACTCTCACGTAAAAACCTCCGATATAATTACATTATTTCCACCACATAATGTACGTAAATTCTAAATAAATGATTAAATATGATAAAAATAAATAACTATATCTGTTATACGCGTCATTCAAACGTATTTTTCTTCAACTAAGATATAGTAATTCTTATAATATTTACTCACATGAGCCAAGATATTTTCATACAAATAATGTTATCGTATATCTTTTATCATTAACTATGTTAAAGTATTAACGTATACTTATATATCTTGCAATAATTTTATAGTTTTTCTATACAGTATTCTATCCCTGATATAAAAACCAATGCTCAATTGGACGAACCATGTCATCGACCCGCCGACCCGCTGCTATTTCATATTTCCAATTTAAAGTTAACATTTATTTACATGTTAAACATGTTCAAAAAACTAGTTAGTTAATATTTTCCCTGATACTTATTTCTAGCTATGTATATTCCGAGTATGACACCCGGTACTGATTTTTATAATAACAAGGCCCGCTCCCCAAGTTTCCCGTTGTAATACAAGACAAGTCCAATTACTGGTAATACCGGGAGTTAAAGCAACCTATGGTGTATAATAATCTATCTGCACGCTAACATTATTCAAATTTATTTAGTAGTTCTTACGTGAACGACTGCTAGCATTTTAATACTAGTAAGGTTATTGATAAGAACGAATCTGACCATGAAATTTTTAAGAATACACTTTATACAAAAGGTGTTATGCGTTTAATGATAAGTTTTTGTTAATAAATAAAATAAATTATATTATTAAAACCTCGACATCTTTTTATTACTTACGAAACCGTTTCAGTTTGCTGTTTTAATGTTGTATTTTTTGTAAAATATATCTTTAAGTGAGATTAATAATGTAAAAAAATATATATATGAAAGAATTATTTATCTTTAAATACTCCAAAAAAATGACTGCTATACTATAATAATTTGTCTATCCTTTAAGATTTATTCAGTATTACCTGCCATACCAACAAGATTATTCAACTAAAAATCTGGGGCACGGCAGTGTCCTCGCCAAGTCGAGCAAAAAAGCTGCACGGCCGTTCTATCCTTTTCTCGAAGCAATTCATTTTCGACCCCCTGTAACTTGGGTCTGGATAAAAATAGAAGACTGAATTTTCAGTAACTTTGCAGGCAGTCTCCCTACCTAGCACCCATCAAAACATACAAAACACCTATACCCCATACCTCTTTCATTACACTGTTAATTAGCTATACAACATTGTATTATTGAATGTTTGTATGACGCTTTGTTTCCATACCCTTATCGGCCGTATCTAGAACACGCTTAACACCCGCTAATCCCGTTTGTAAATATTATTTTTATCAACAAATATAAGATCTGTTAGTAAGTAAGATAGTAGCAGAGAACAACGTAATGTTGTTGACTTTCTTAGATGCTAAATTTTTTTTTGTATCGGTGGACAAAAGAGTAGGATGTTATCCTGATGGTGGCGATCACCTCCGCCCATTAACTATTGCAATGACGTCACTACTGCGATCAGCGTCGACCACCACGGAGGACAAAAGGCCGGCAACACATTCGTGACATCGCGAGTGCTCATGGGCGGCGCTGATCACTTTCCATCAGGTGACGCGCCAGTTCGTCTGCCCCTCTTATATTTAAAACTACCACTATGCTCAACTCTTAAAATAATGGAAAAACAGTTTCGAATTTAACTATTAAACCTCAACTTTCAAAGTCAAAGTAATCTCTTAAAATCAAGTTTATACAACTATGCTATATATACAGTATAGTAACACTTCTGACTGAATCGTCAAAGTATTACAAAACATTTATGTAGCACCGGTTCGGAAAGCAGTTTCTACAGAGAACAACCGGCAAGACACTACCAGATGGTCTTTAAGACAATAAACAAAATTACATTTTGTACACACGTAGCATTAAAAGGGGTACAATTATTTCGAGATGAGCCCGCATTACAAACTATAATCAATCAGGAGCTAGTGATCTAGTTTTCGCGTCTAGCTAATTAAAGCTTGAGGCTAAAATCCTGCGCTTTAATATTACAATTAGCATAATTTCTTGGTCATGTGTTTTACTAGCTGCCCCAAAGCGACCTCGTTCACGCTTTACCTATCCTACCCGAAATTTTATACCCTGCACCTACTATTTTTATTTTGCTAAAAAACCATCCTTGTTCAGCCACAAATATTTTAAAACAAATTATGTATATCGGTTAAACTGTTATTGAGTTATGCGCTTACAAACACATTTTACGATTCATTTTTATACTATAATAGATTATTAAAAACATTTGACGATCAAGTTTCATATTGCATATCTAATATTATTATTATTATACTAACAAAATTGTAAATGAATCTACTTAAAAATACTTAATTATTGATCATCAATTATTTTATTAGCCCTGTCTTCTTTTAAAGGTTTCCGATTCAAAATGCGATTCATCAAATCTATTAAATAGTTTTAGAAAAACAATTAAATTATATCTGTTAATGTACACGATATAATTGCGAGTGACACGAGACACGTATCCCTTATCAGTGCCATATCGTACTAAATATTTACTTTTTCTGTGTTTTTAAATCACAATATTTACACATTAACAATATTTGCGACACGTGATTACAACCAAAGCGTCTCGCTCGCCAAAATCGTAGAAGCGGCTAGCGATAAACAATAATATAGTACGTCATTTGTTTTTAAAACTCGCCTTTCCGATATCGTTGACCCGCAACGCTCACGTTCGATAAAAATATAATTAACTTTGAATATTTTTTATAATGCTTTTAAAGACGTCGCTATTATAACTCATACTTTGTATTGTTGCTTTTCAATAGAATAACACTTCTATATTGATATTGGTTTCTCTTTAAAAGGTGGTTTTATATAGTTGGTTCGTATCTTTAATTCAACATTGTAATTGATTTTCTTTCCTACCAACGGTCTTCATATTATGTTTCTAGTTAATTGCCTTTCAATCAAGAGACTACATTTATCCACTTCTGGATAAAGTCTAAGCAATCTGGATAATGTGGCTTTCTATTGGTACGATTTTAATCAAATTGGCATGAATAGTTCCGGAGACTACTTCCCACAACCAAACCTTCTTCTAATTTTCTAGATTCGTATTTGTTTTGAATGACTGATGCAATATCAACACAGCTTGTAAAAATAAATGCTTTAAGAAATTGCATAACGTTGTGAAAGCTGCAATAGAAAGCCTATCGATACAAAATTGCAAAGAACTCAAATTTTGCCAAAGGACATTGAAACTTATCTCGTAGGAGTAAGTAATAAATTATAATGGCTTTAATTATTTCCGGGGTATTAATAGAGACTGGAACTTCTTTACACTAACTGAATAAGATAAAGCTAAGAACCCATAGTGAAAGACTGCGATATACGACGAGCTTAGTATACTAAGAGGATTAGTCTATGTCGACTTTTAGTTTATTGAAGTAAAACATAATATGCATTAATAAACCCTTAATTTAGAATAGATGTTTCCAATACAGTATTCCCCAGGCTCCTAATGTAGAACACTTGACACCATAAAAAAATATAGAAATGATTTTGTGTCTTTCAGGCGGTACGACCTTACTTAGTCGGCTAACGATACGCTATATCTAAATGGCTAATGTCCCGGTGGCATAATCTTCTGCTATTCCATCCCCATTCGCGTGGAACTTCAGAAAACCGCAAATAAAATATCAATACAATAAATTAATTCACTTATTAATAATAAATGGGGCTTCATACATCAAAATCTAATATAACCTACAATCACACATCTAGGTTATAACATTTCTAAAATCGTTATCGTACATGCACCGAATGAACGTCCTCAAAACGCTCCGATATATCTTATCGAATCTTAGATTGCATAATTAGATATCGATTTTTGGAAAACAAACATACTGCGACAAATTTTATTTCACCTCATCTGTCCCTTATTTGTCCTACACCATAACAAACTTAATAAAAAAAATATTTCAGCATTAGGCAATATAGAGGCTCTATGATTTGGTTTAAAAAAATGACACAGCAAAATACTTATAAATGTCACTCACATATTCGAAGCGATCCTTGCTCAGCTGAGTGAGGAGCAGCAGGGCGCCGACGAGCGTGAACCAGCCGCACCACATGAGCACCTCGTCCATGTACTGCACGTTGAGCACTCCGAACACGAAGATGAACTTGTAGAACACGTAGTTCCAGAACTTGTCCTTGACGCGCTGCGCCTCGGAGACCCGGAGCCGCCCGAACACCGCCCGCTGGACTACGAACCCGACCAGCGCCAGCGTGCAGTACGCCATGTTGATCAGCGTCTACGACCAAAGCACAATTGTTATCAGTAATGCTACTAACTTTTCCAAAACTTATATCTGAATCCTTTAAGTCTATTAGTAAGAAGATGGAAAGACTCATTTTCACATTTGTATTGTTTAGGTAGATTATAGTGAATCTTGTATTCTTAAGTGTCCAAATTTTAAATTCTACATGTAGCTAGGCTTATTTTTCGGCGCTAATGTATTAATCTGTCGACACCTGTTATTAGTGCAAGCAAAATGGGAATGAAGAATATTGGGACAGAAAATAAGTGCCTCATTTACCAGATGACATATACATTAGATGTCTTACGAGATATCATGAACATTGTTTCATGTGCAAGTAAGTGCGGTTTTGCCCTAACGGCATTCTGAGCATACTTTTTTTAATAATATTAAATGATTTAATGTAAAATTAACATAACATTACATATTATATTCATTGTCTTAATCGCAGTTAGTGGTGAGTGGGTTTTTCGGCCAAACTTTTTGTCAATAACTAGGATTTTCTCACCATTAACGACTAAATGGCACATTAAACAAGGCAATACAATTTGAGATGCTATGAACAGCACGCTAAGTGCCGCCGAACATGTTCATTTAGATTTATGTCTTCATATATGTACCACAGTCAACAATAATACTTAACCTTTTTAAATACACGAGCCTAATATAAACATTTTACATCACATTGAGTGCATTTATAATTTTTTCACAGCTTATTATAGTATATGTATAAACATTTTTGCCTTTGTTTACTACAAAAATTATTATCTTTCGATCTACTAAGTCGATTTTGAAATTTCTTGAATATACCACATTGTTTTAGTGAGTATCGACTATCGAGTAGTACAGATAAGTTTTAATCAAGCGAAATCTTTTAACATTTCATTGGATATTACTTCGGATATAAACAATTAATTTTGTTTTTATTTATCAAGTGACAAAATCTCAAGCCAGTAACGTCTGGGTCAACAAAACGCTTATAAGATAATTATATATACAATTACTCATCTTAAAATAGCGTCTTTGTTTGATAAAAAAATTATTGTCTAAATAAAAGCCGTAATGACCGCTCATACGACCTGTATATGTGTTTAGTTTGAAACTACAATAATTAATTGATGTGACATATTATGAGTCACCGCTAATAGCAGGATATAAAAAAATATATAATTAAGTATTGTGAAACAAATAGGTTAGAAAGTACATAAAAATAATATAATACAAGAAAACCTTATGGGACTATATTAAACCTTTAGACTAATTTTCATTTAACTTCAAATTTATTTGAATTACCAATATATTAAGCTGAAGACTGTGTTCAATTTGGTTAATCTATAGAGCTGTAGATCGGTTATGCAAAATAATTTTAACACACACACGGTGTTTGTGTGTATGTACACAATCACCACTCACAAACCATATTGTTTTAAGTTAGGCGCTGGTATCTGTAACACAGTTTTCTAACTAAAACAGGTACCAACGAACCTAAACTATAATAATTTAATTATATTGAAATTTAAATGTATTTCGTAAACTTGTGATGAGATTGTGATCTTGTGATTAGAGAGATGTGATATTGTTGTCATTTGTTAAGTTTAATAAATAAAAAAAAATAAATTTCTGATATGTACTAGCATTTTAACTTATACCACTACTATACCACTTCTCATGTCTAAAAAAAATCTGTTCTACGCAAAGAAATAAACGCTTTAAAATATAACAAGTAAATCAAATAGATTATTTAAGCAAGCGAGGTAAAGCTGAGTACGTGCTTTACATACCTATATAATTAAAAAAAACATATTAATTGTCAAATTGAGAAGCGTCCACATTTTTCTGAAGTCTTTTAAAAACGTGTGCATTTGGTTTCAGCGTTCACCGTAGCTATTTCATCATACTCGCGTTACGTTCTGACGCAACAACGGGAAACTCATTGGAATTTCGTGATAGACACGCGACCAAACACTGTATACGATATTTTATATGAATCATTATAGTTAAGCGTCATTGTATATCAGGTGATTTTATTCATGTCCTTATGTGCCATAAGTACGTTATAGTTTCCTCCTAATAAGAGCATATCCCGATAATTTATTCTAAATCCTGCTATTTGGTACGGAGACAAATCATATGAAGTTAAGATTAGGTTTTAAAATTGGCACAGGGCTTATCATGTGCCTACTTAATTCTTGTTTTGCTAGTAACCTATATGACTGTAAAGTTCTAACATTCCATACCATTCAATTGTTTAAGCGAAATTTTCACAATCCACAAAAAAAATTATAGGTTTTTTATGATCAGCGACAAGCAGTTTCTTTAATATATAATGTGTAATGTCCAAATTTATTGTTTAAGGTTGGAGGGGGCTGACACGTCGTTTATCTTTAAAAATGAAAAACAACTCTAAATTAATGAACAATTCACAGTTCAATGACATTTCCAATTAAGTCTGTATAACCAAGCAACTGAAGTCAACAAACCGATGACAAATATTAAGTTATCCATAACATACCTACAGCTAGCGATTATGGCTCAGAATACCATTGGTATTATATATCTCATTGTGTATGTGGCTTTGATGCTCACAATGTCTACAAACAACACTTTAAATCTTCACTACATAAAATAATAAACACAATAGTTTTAGAGAAAAAAAGTGTGTGTTAATCGTTTCATATCCACTGATTTGATGTGGCTGAAGGTTGGTATGTAGGTTTATAGTGAGGAAATGTTCAAAGGACCATGACCCATAGTCCTATGGAAAATAAAGTTGGACTTCTACCAAAGAAAATGTTTTTCTCTCTTACCGCAGCTAGTAGCGGGCTAGAGCTAGTTTGCACAATATTCTGTGAAGATTAGACTGCGTTAACGCATACTTGGATAAACCTTGGTCACGTTTAGCTTGGAGTGGAAAATTCTAGAATTACATAAAAAATATCACTTAATGCATCAGCGAGAAATGCATGACTCGCCCACTTAACCTTGCAAGGAGTGTGCCGAGATTATCACATTAAATCACTTTTAATACGTACCCATTTATAATGATTATTTCTTACTTATCTTTTTAATTTTTCAACGTCGAAATTAATGAGGAGTTGTTTAGAGGTTATATTGATACTGTTCTTGTCGGAGGTTAATTATACAATTCTCTCTGATATAATGTAAGTCTAGCTTGAAATAGAGAAAGGACATAGACTAGTACTCGCGATATAAAAGGGTAAGAGTGGTCGAAATATAAGTTTAATTTGAATGCTAGTGGGCTATTGTTGAAGATAAAGCCATGATATACATAAGAACTCCAGCCATTTAAAAAAAAACCTGAACACAAATTTAACTGAGGTACTAAACTATAATTAAGAGCAAAGCAACGAGGAAGCTTCAAACACTTCATTGTCACATCTCAAGGCGTTCCCCATAGATCTATGGCACAGTTTAAAAATATTTGGTAGAGTTTAGAGCAATGAATGTCAAGGGCGCTTGCGGTTCGGAAGCGCGCCAATACGTGGCCGCCAGCTGACGAGCGACGCAGTCTTGTCTGGCTACCTGCGCATTGACTCACAATTTCAGTTGCCAACTACTGAGATGGACTGCTGAACTATGTGCTTATAAATTTTTATAGGGTTTATAAGTAAGGTTTTTTGATGTAGACGCAGAATAGAGACTCATTAAACCTAACTAATTTTATAAATGCGTTTGCATTTATAAAATTAGTTAGGTTAGTAATTGTGAGGACGTATGTTACTTTTTACCCGACTACGGCAAAGCCAAAGGAGGGTTATGATTTTGACAGGCTATGTATGTATGTATGTATGTATGTATGTATGTATGTATGTTCATCTGTTCCCTCGTAACTTCTAAACCACTAATC
>DWAJ01006728.1:0-10082 GCA_018238005.1 Eurema mandarina | reverse complement strand
ATGTCATTTGTCGAATTCTGATTAGTGGTTTAGAAGTTACGAGGGAACAGATGAACATACATACATACATACATAGCCTGTCAAAATCATAACCCTCCTTTGGCTTTGCCGTAGTCGGGTAAAAATAATTTAATGATCGAAGAATTCCTCTTTGGTTCCGTGGAAAGTTCTCAGCGCTACGATTCTAGAATTTTCTAGAACTGAATTTAATGATCCCGGAAGAAGATGACTATATAGTTTTAAATTCAATTTTGTCCACAGTTTTCCTTTCACGCTTTAATGTTGATGGATGACACAAAATTTAAATTGATTTCTTTATAAAAACTGGCAATAATTATCTTTAATTATTATATTATAAATTACATGTTAAGTCTGGTGTCTATAGATTGCAAATAAGAATATTTTTCAAATATATATTTATTATATATGACGACCGCTTGGCGCAGTGGTAGCACAACTGCTTCCTGCGCGAAGGGTCGTGGGTTCTATCCCCATATATATTTATTATTATTTCCCCAAATATATTTGTATTTTTCTTGGGCCTGGGTGTTGCTATGTATTGTATGTATGTATTTACAAAAGAAAAGTATGTATATGTCATTTATTCCGTTATCTAGTTGCCATAACACAAGCTTCTGCTTAGCTTGGAACTAGATGGCGCTGTGTATAAATGTCCTGAAAATATTTATTTAACGTCATTGTAACAAAACAATTATTTCCCACCGGTGCAGAACGCAGTTTCTATAGAGAAGAACCGTCAAGAAGCTCTGATAGTAGCATTTTTTAAATAAAAAGAAACAATTATAAAGATTCAGTTGGATTAACGTTTCCAGGAAACTAAACGTCACCGCTGCGACTCCGCGTCGAACAGCGGGTGCACGCCCGGCGGCTCCGGGAACGTCTCGTACAGCGACGAGATGTACGTGATGAGCGACTTCTCGTCGGGCTCGTGTGTGTCCACATCTGAGAACGGTTCGAGAACATTCTATATATTTCATATAAATAAAAATCAAGCAATATATTCAAAGTCAAAGTCAAAAGTATCTTTATTCAATTAGGCTACATTAAGTAAGTAGTACTTTTGAATCGTCATGGTATTACAAAACATTTACCACCGATTCAGAAGGCAGTTTCTACAGATAAGAACCGGCAAGAAACTCTGACAGTCGCTCTTTTTAAAATAAGAACGTACAATTGTAAAACAACGTCTATTGTAATATTTATACATGAAAAAGGTCACCATCCCACGAGCGTCAAGAAATATCATTCCAAGGGTTTTTATCTTCAATATATTCATTTACGCCTTTTTAATCCGACATTTTTTAACGAGTCAATTTAACAATAAAACTAATTTTTCAAGAAGACTGGACACACCACCTACCACTACGAGGGATCCGTGATTCTAAAAAGCTTCCAATGTAATCGATATATTAAATAAAAAGTGTTCTAATATGTTATAAAAGCATTATATCATCCTTATGTATATTTCTAAAATCTTGTTTAGTTCGTTTAAAACAATGCACTTACGAAAACCGTTTTTATGAAACCATTGTTCCCACCTAAACAACAATACAATATTATAAGATAATTCATCAAAATTCAATCCTAATTATTCGTCACGCCGCGGTCTAACAATAGAATATTTCAAATGTCAAAGCATTCTTGGTAGAGCGAGTTTAGTACATACGGTATCGCGTCGTTTAATGTCATCTGTATTTAATACCAGACTATTATTTACGCTAGGACCACACATTGGTAAGGAATTTATGCGAACCTTGGAAGAACTTAACAAGAATAACTAGAAATAAAACTCAAAGAGTCTGTTTATACTGGTTTTAGTATATTTATAAGCAAAGCCCAGATTACTATATATGCTTATTATTACCTACAACTTTAATAATAGTTCTATACAAGAAAAAACAGTGACGTCATTGTCGGTTGCCAGAGCGTTACCACGCCTCTTAAAGACTTGCTTCAGCTTAATCTTAGAAGTGAGAGAATGTAGCCTGAATATAACATACTATCTATTACTTAACCTCTTAATAATTAATAGTATAGACTAATACAAAAACAAACAAGTCTCTATCTAGATAGGGATATATGGGACGACGTGACGTCATTACGCGTCAACGGAGCGTAAACAATGCTTCGCAACCTGACTGCACCTGCTCTCTGGAACATCAGTCAGTGAATGTTAGTGAAGTTATATTTTAGGTAGGTTGTTATTAACCAGTATTAAGTGATATACTCTATATAATTTAACCACTTTATACTAGATACTGCTGGCTCGATCTATCCTATCTGTAACCTTATATACCCTACACCTACAATTTTCTCTGCTTAGAAAATTCATTGACACACAACACAATCTTGTATTACGAGGAATATTCGTACGAAATACCGAAATCAGTTTGGCTGTTTTCGAACATTTAGCAACATATTTGGGGATTCATTTTCTTACTATTGATGTGCAAAGGGAGGATCCTCAACCAGTCGAAGAGTCGTCACATCTCGGCGCCTTAGTACCGGTCACTACACTATAGACTAGTATAGGCCAAACAATAAAGACGTCTCTATCTGGATAAGGGGTACGTACGCGCACGTGACGTCATTCAGCGTCGCCAGAGCGTAAACAATGCCTCGTAAAGAGCTGTCTGAACCTGTTGGCTTGCTTAATCGATGACCTTTCGTAGCAGTCAGTGAAATACTATTCCTTTTTGTTACTATTAGTGTACGTGAATTCAGTATTAAGTTGGAAACACTCACAAAGGGTTCAGTTCGTTTTTTTCTTTTACCCTTTAGGTATCAAAGTCATTCTGAAAATTGGAAGCAAATAGGCACTTATAAGGCTCATAAAGATAGACAATTTTTGACAAATAATCAAAAGATTTATATTTGTGTATAATACGTATAATTGTAATTATGTCATTGTCTAGGTGTATAAAATCTGGTTTTCCATAAGTTCGTTATAGTTCATGTTGATATAAGAGTTTAATAAATCATTATGTACGTACGAAAAAAAATTAAAGTCTGGCTTTGACTTAACCATAAATAGATTCGGTTTAAAACTTGCCATCAGCAGTCGAGCGTGAAAAAGCACGATTGGAAATAATCGATGCAATAAACTTAGCTGCAATTAATACTTTTTATGATAGACTTAATATGAACAAAACCATTTTTACAATCAGGTTCCTACGAGACTTTCGATAACTGAAAAATTCATTATTCAATCTTAAGATTTATTTAAGATTTGAGACTAAAATTAGCTCCGCTGAAATTTATTTTGTAATCTTTCAACTTGATTGCCGAGTAGGTTTGATTAAAACTGAGGGACTATTTTGTGTATGATCTTGGCATTACCATGCAACTATAGGTAAGTCCAGGACTTATTTAGGTCTAGAATATTGACGACTACAAACCTTCGGGGTCTAGCAATCTTGTGACTCCGTATTCCTTCTCAACCACGTGGAAAGCGGTCTCCAAGCGCTCACGGACCTGTCGTGATCTGTAATGGAATTAAATGAAGCATTGGATTCAATTACACTCACATAATTCACTTGAACAAACAATACGATATAAATTACACTTTGTTATGTCTCTAGCTTTACTGAACGTGGATATTAACGTCTGTTTTTAAAGTTTATGTGTAAATGTGTAAAAAAATATATCCTTATACAAAAAGGTACTGCCACAGGGAAGCATATTGGGCCCTTTACAGTTCCTTATTTTTGTAAATGGTATATTTATAGTTTATATTTGTTTAAACACTGTTTTGTAATATTTATAGTTCATTAATCCGATACCAATGGTTCATATCAATACATTTACATCTGATTTCGAGTATTAGGCAATAATAGAGTTCCTACTAGGGTTCTTATAGAACGATAGTTTAAAAATGTACCTGATATTACGCCAGTCAATCAGATCAGGACGGTTCCTGTGTATAAGCGCGTTGAAGGCGAGACCATCTCTCCACGAGGAGGTGAAGTCTGATACTCTTACGCCGGGGTACTTGGCAGTAGACCGTCTGGCCCAGCTGAGGAGTGCTTCGCGGGCTGTTACGTTCGGCTCTTGACCGACCACTATGTCTGATATCTGTAAAAGAATTGTATTAAGTAAGTAAAGGTATACTTCGATTTAGAAAATGCTGGTTCAACAGAACGTTTAATAACCTATATATAATTTTTATCCGGTTTTATGTATGTCGTTATGATTTTGTCGATAAGGACTAAGACTATGAATATGCGAATTAATAATTTGGTAAAAATATTAATTAACTTACTTCTAGACTTCGTTGAGATTTAGTCTAAAAATTCTACACATAGATCTGAGGTTCCCTACAAAATCTTTATTATTAATCATAGATTTACGTACGTAATGATCGAAAACGGTGTAAACACTATACATATGTCTAACCTAGACTGTAAGCTAGACATTATGAAATATTAATTAGCCAGCGACTGTCTCGTCCTGTTCTGGCGACCGTCCAAAGGCGAGAATAGCGTCAAGTATGAGGAAGTGAGTTTCTTTAGCGCCTTAAAGCATGTATGAGCACTTTGACATTACGATGAAACTACATGTACTTTTGGTTTGACAGTAAAACTGATTATCAGATTTGAAACAATAGTAATTCAAGTGTTATAGTCTTAAACTCATATCTATCAGTTAAAAACTTATTTTAATAAATAAAGGTTAGTAATAAGATAGACGTAAAAGACAAATGCTGCAAATAAATACTTGAAAAACTTTGAATATATGCAAAGGTTTCAATTTAAATTCCTATTGAAACAAGATATAATAAAATACATCTTATTTCAATCAATTCAACTAGATTAGGGTCTAGACAGAAGACAGAAGAAAGAATAAAATGTTTAATGTATGCAGTGACTTTGAATGCCGATTCAGTACTGACATTTAAATTCTAAGACTATTTAATAAATAAACAGTTAATGATAGTAATTTAAGCAATTACAGACGCATTAATCATGTCGCTTCGACCATAAAAGCAATCTCAATCTCATCGGGCTTTGCTATTAAAGAGGTTGAGAACAATTTGTCTCGCAGTTAGAACAGCCATTTATGTAAATAGTGCGAGCATTTTAGAATTGTATCGATTTCAAAATTATGGTCAGATACCAATTTAGTATGATGACAATTTAGCTGTGGTGACTTGCATACTTGAGTAGGTAAGAACGCGTTGAACAAATAATATTAAACTATATTTCTGGATGGCAACTAGCCCCTTGAAAATTGTATATGTGATTTTACAGAGTAGGGATCAAACTTTATCAAATAAATATCATACTATTATTGATGCAGAAGCAACTCCACTAAGCGGCTATCACTACGTAATATACAGAATACTGTAATATATATTATATAACCTTGGATCTAATCCATAGGCCCATAACATCTCACGTCGACAAAAACGAAGTCATACGGGGAGGCTGAAAACCAGCTCTAACCAGAGTATCCTACTCTGTGTAGCACAAGCTGAGCCCTCCTTTGCTGGTATTTGCTTGTTTATCTATTTTATTGTATTTTTTATTTTGTATTTATAACAGTAATATACGATTATTCTATTTTTTTTATTTTATAAGAAAAATTGTTCCAGAACAATCGAATTTTCGCATCTCGATACAAAAAGATATATAAAGCGATTTTTTTGATCGGCGTCATCTCTTTATACAGGCACTTCCTATACCTGTAGAAATACCAGGATATAAAGTTCCCGATGTGTTAATCCTAGCTCCTAGCTCCTGGGTCTAATCTAACATAACAAAGCTACGTTCAAATATTGAATAAAGAAAATAAAGAAACTCTTAATCAATATTTTGCCGGAAAACTATATCGGCTCATTTTAGCGAGCACTCTTGACTCTGGAGTTACGCAGACTGTAACTATTATTTATACATGTAAAAATTAAAAGTTTTTAATAATCGTTTTACTTGTACTTTTAATTGCAAACTTGAGACAAATCCAATCACTACATTTTTCGTGAAAAAACAACACAGATTACAAACATCTTAAGAAACTTTTGCGTTTATAATATTGTTAGGATTACAGTTACACAAATTCCTTTTAATAATGATACCATGACACGACGCTTAAAACATTTAAAAAGTATTTAATATCATTTAATAGCACATATATACAGCAAGTTCAATTGCACTGAAATTACGTCCATCTTGTCATAGATAAAAGATATGGTCACGGCTGGCGAACGACAAACTTATACTTGTAGTTGAAGAACTTAATATTCCTTAGAAACTGTGGCCATTTTAGCTCGTGGAGACAGCAAAAGTAAATTTGTTTTGCGGTCGAGTAAAAAACCGGCGGACAATGAATCGAACGTTTTGTGGAATATGGAGCGGACATCATGAGAAATCCTTTTCGAGAAGACTTTTTTGTTCCTTATCGGAAGTGTGTAATTGTATACTTTTAGCAGTGCATGACTTCGTTTAAATTCGAAATGAATTTGCTGAACGAATAACTATTTAAAGTAAAGGCAACACGACAGGTACCAGACCAGTTACTTTAAATAATTATTTTAGGACTCTACCGGGATTAACAGATCTATCCAATCAGCTAAACTTCAGCAATCCATTCAGTCGTTTTTGCGTAAAACAGAACATTATCACGACCATTATATAAGTAAGCATTGTACTATGTATAATATGTATACTTTAAATATTTGTCTAATTACTGAAGCATCTATTTTAAAACAAGCATTCGTGATGTATCACTAATGTATTTCCTGCCTTGTTTTAACGAAGGCTTCTAAATAACTAGCAGTGCCCCGCGGTTTTACCCCCGTAGTTCCCGGGGCATTACCGGGATATAAAGTATCCAGGGTATCACCTATCAACATACTAAGTTTCAACTAAATCGGTCCAGTAGTCGTGAAAGAATAGCAAACATACATCCATATACATTCACAAACTTATTTATAATATTAGTAGGTACACAATGTATCAGTTCACGTCGGAGAGCTCTTACTACCGTATAGAAAAATATCAAGTCTAATCTACAGTCGTGTGTCTATCCGTTTGTCTATCAAAGCAATAATAGTATCTCCTTCTTCCTTCTTTGATAGTACGTATGCGAAAACAAACAGGTCTGGCTATTTTAGCTACTGTGAATTTTAAAATAACGGTTTTCTCAAAATGGCGCCGGCGCTCGTACGTGATACCAGGTGATTTATATCTGACGTTTTTTCAAGGTAAATACGTGTAAGCACAGCCTTATTGAAACGATAAGATTGAATATCAAATTTAGAATATTTATAAAAAAATATATATAGTAATATTTCGTTCTTTTATTTAAAGTTTACAGTTATTGTACACTGTATAAAACTAATTTTTGGTAATTATAAAATTATATAATAAGAATTCAATCAATGAACAATTCTAAAAATTGGGAAAGTTAAGTAATCCTTAAATAATTCTGTTTTTCGTTACAGATTAAAAATTTTCCAATCAATCAGAATACGGATCACGATAAAACAAAATTTTTTCAAAGGCAATATTGCTAATAACTTATACTATGTGTAACACATCCTGCTTATCTATACTAATCTTATAAAGAAGTAAAGTTTGTGTGTTTGTTAAATTGTAAGGGGTATTCTTGGGATCTACTGAAACGATTTTAAAAATTCTTTCACGAATAGAAAGCCACATTATTGCTGAGTGTCATAGGTTATACAAAAACCGAAAAGGATAATTAACACTATGCCCAACTAAGTGGGCACGGGTCAGCTAGTAACTTAAAAGAACCAACATCATTTAACAACAACATCAACAAACATTTTAGCCATAAAATTATTTACCAAACCACCAATGAGGTTATATTCAATCTACATCTACTAAATAAATTTCAACCTCAAGTTCTCGTAAACGAGGGTCACAACTTACATCAGGACTAAGTTATGTCGCTAAGTTGGCCAACTTACCGCGATGACATCACGACTGAGTCAAACACCTACGAATGCTTTGCGTATTGGGTGTAAGTCGTAAAATTATCACCATCAAACAAAATCTAAACTTAACTTATCGACGTATTAATTTAATTTTATAACGAACTCATATTTGTCACTTTCAGTAGTCTGAGTATGTTTTAATAAGAGAAAAATATTTAAATGTTTTTCAACCGTTATTTATTTTCCATCTCACAATTTCTGGTTAGCGTGGGATTGTTATAAATAAATGTAGTTTATCCTTTGTTGCCATAACACAATGTTTACTTAGCGTGGGATTGTATTTTGCTACAAGCTCCTAAAATACTTAATTTTTTATTTTTGTTATAATAATATTATAAATTGGAGCAACTTAGGAACAACTACGCCTTCTCCATACCAGACGTGATCCCACCAGAATTACAGTATAAAGCTTTCAAAGCTACAACGATAAGGTTACAATTGAGCTCATTCCCACCACCTATCTACCATCACTCTCACGATCGCGTATAATTAACTACCACATCTTAGGTACTACTTCAGCTAATTTGTCTACAGTGACACCTAGGAATTCGGTTTCTACAGAGGATGATACAAGATCACTTAATTATTAACTGTAGGTTATATCAAAGTTGGTATGACTGAATTTTTTTCCGACAGGCAAGCCATTTTTTAACAATACTCCTCCTCCTATACTCCAAAAAACATATCCGAATAAACACTTACAAAACTAACTATTTTACGATTTATATTAAAACTGGCGACCCGCCCCGGCTTCGCATGGGTTCAATGCTTTTTTCGTCAACCCGACCCCCGAATTTGAATGTTAGTTTCAAATAAAACTAAGCATCCAACATATCTCCAACTAAACTACTAACTAGATCCGATCAAGAGAAAGCATTAAATCAAAATTCTCATAGCATCGTGTCATCCCCTCACGACCGCCATTTCTCTGTTTCGTGAAGCACTCTGATGAGAAATACGATTCTTGCCTGGCCCACGGAATCACTTCGATCACGACTCCTTCACTTTGGAATTAAATATCAACTTTATATGTTAAATTAATATATCGATATTTAAATCGTGGATACATGAAATTCTCTTTGTGTCTGTGTTTCCCTAAAGAAAATAACTTGGATTTCCTTAAGACAAGTCAAGGGTAAATAGGTTTTTAATTGGTTGTAAAATAAGAGAGACTGCGGTGAAAAATATGCCTAACACCAAAAAATATATTTTCATAAGTAACAAGAATTATATTTCTTTTGCCCTTTTGATAACAATATACGCCTATATCATAAAACATATTATACAAGTAAGACTGTAAGTTTAATAGGGCATATCCTTAGCACTAAACTTTATTCGGAATAAGCAAATAACTTTGACCAATAAAAAATTGAAATCCTAAATATATCAAATATTTTATCACATTTCGTACCGTTGCAACACAAAACCTAATCCCTCTTTAACTATACAAAAATAACGGACTTCTATGACTACTTAAAAACACAATTCCTATGCATATTACTTAAAATTGCGCATACATTTTATAAATATAATATACAATATAAATACAAATATTCAAATTTAAGAATCCGTTAGATAAACGAAGCCTCAAATTGTTGGCCGAACGTCGAAACTGGATGAGCTCATAATGATATCACTCTACGATGATCTATACAATAATATTTACTACCAATATTTTTAGTGCGTAAATTGAATGTTAATCAGTTTCTAGATAACTGAACGTCCTTGTGTTTCGCGTCCTTTAAAAGTAAGAATTTGCATAATGTTTAAGTTACTACTGATTCCGTTGCAAGAAACTTTCCAGAAATAAACATATAAAACAAAGATATAAAACGAAATTATGTTGAAGTACTAAGAAGCGCGATCATTTATGTTATTTTTTAACACAACGGTACTCATCATATAAATATAAAGAGACTAGTTATAAAAAAAATATTTTGTTTGTAAAAATATTTGGCTTTTTGAATTACTTCAAAAAGTCATGTAAACTAAAAAAGGCGTATGTGGCCATGATCCGAAATAACCTATGATTCTTTTTCCGATGTTTAAGTATACAACAAAGATTATAATTTAATCAATATTTAAAACTTATTATTAAAATTGT
>DWAJ01006727.1:0-10083 GCA_018238005.1 Eurema mandarina | reverse complement strand
GGTGATCTGTCATTTGACAGTTTGAAACTTTATACTCTGTATTGTGTATTGTAAAGACTTTATATAGACGTTCGATGCTTGTCTATGGTATTGAAAGCACGTGTTGCTTATTGCCACAACCAAATATCGACCCTCAAACTTTTTTTTTTATAGAGGGAAATGCTATTAGGCATACCCGCCGCGTGGCTGATGGTAAAGTGCAGCGGGTAATGTGGGACTCGCCTGGCCATTGGGTGTGTTGTGCAGCGCACTAGTCGCGCCGCACGACCAGGAATACCCACTAAAACCCTCTGCCACTTCAAGAGTGTGTCCTTGTGTCGGGGTGGGGCATCACTATTGGCATTACCGCCTACTCCCCCGACAGGAAACTCCCCCGACAGGCGACCCTCAAACTTATTTTATCTACAACAACTAGACATTGGCAAAATTGCGATAACGCAGCACTACCATTTAACCAAGAAGAAGAAGACTTAAACTTACTATTTTTTATTAAATCGGTTCTCCAATTATCAATTTATTCAAATTTAATAACAAAGACTTGGAGAGTGCGTTAAGTCTGCAAAAAAAATCGTTAAGTACTTCTGACGTTATTTTCTAATTACATAAAATAATAACCAACTTTATATTTTCCTAAAAACATACATTTCTAAATACATAGAAAGTTCTAGAAAGAAGAAGCAAGCGAACGAATTAAACCAAAAATTTTATAACTAAATTTCAACCATATCTCCTGGTTATAAGGTGTACTTTCCATCGGTTTAAATACGTTCAAATGGGAAGGTTTCAAGGGGGCTTATTTTTAACTCAAGAGCTCTTACTCTTGAGTTACCGAGTACAAATAAAGCTTTGTTCATGACGTTCCATGCATTCCAATGGTTAAACTTGGTTATTAATAATGTTCTTGAAACAGTTTGGTTAAATCTAGCCTCTGACAAGCTGAACACGACTACGATAAATTTGACGTTTCATGTTGTCTATGAAAGGGAATAATGCGCGCTTTTGTGTATTAAATTCGTTTTAAATGTAGATCATATTACCTATGGTATTTATTTATGATTATGCTTGATTAGTAAGAACATGTATTTCAGAAAATAACAAGAAGAAGAAGAAATCTAGTTTAAAGATTAAAAATGCTTCTTACATTCTTTGTTTTTCACTCTTGCTAACTTATCCTGAGAATGCCTATAAGGATTTAGTCCAAAATAAGTGTTTTCTAGTAAGTAAAATTGGATAAGCTTTTTTCTCTTTCTATTTTTTTTTGATTGTTGATTTGCACTACTTGTAGAACTACGACGAACACATTAGCAATCTGCAAGCCTCTCTCTAATCTCTCTTCTCTCTCTTTCCAACCTAACCTAACCTAACCTAACAGTATTCTGCAAGCTCTCTCTAACTATTCTCTTCCTTTGTCTTCCTCTCTTTCTAACCATACCTGTCAGAAGCGACTCCAGCGATGGATACAGCCCAATCAGAGCCGCACCAGCCCTGGTCTACGATGGGCGATATGAACCTTGGCCAGCGCTGACGTGCGTCGAAGTTCGAAGGGTACGGTATGTTCTTGTCATACCGGATAGCTCCCATGCGTTTCGTTTCTCGGCTCAAAGGGAAGGTACCTGAAGGAAATGGGAGTTGTTAATTATTATTAACCTCTAGCCAATGATATTATATTGAAAAGATACGTTATAAGCGCAAGAAGGAACATTTTTTTCGGTTGGTTTGTAGGTATATGACATATCTATTAAATATATAATTATATATCATTGCTTATAGCTACATAGTATTTATGTATAAATATTATAATAGTCGAGTTCTTGTTTATATTTACAATTGTACGTTCTTATTTTATAAAGAGCGACTATTAGAGTTTCTTGCCGGTTCTTCTCTGTAGAAACTGCTTTCCGAACCGGTGGTAAATGTTTTGTAATACCATGACGATTCAAAAGTGTTACTATATGTAGCCTAATTGAATAAAGATACTTTTGACTTGAAAAATATATCTATCGGCTAAAAATATTCCAATATGAAATTGACAACCATTGATGCTTTAGAAATGGACAATTATAAGCGAAACCATTCAGCGACTTGATTTTCGCAGTATTACAATTGGTATTACAATTATTTTAAGTATATACAACTACTATACAAAGGTAAAGCATATTTTCTGTTCCACAGATACAATAAGATTACAGATAATACCAAGCCTATATCAATCTAGAATCTAGATTATCTATGGCGTATACACAAAAGAATGTCTATGGTTATTGTGAACAGTAAACGTAGCCAATGACCTTACGTATTGTGCATTAGGTCGACAGTTTAGTCATTTAAATGATCAATAGTTCAGCCTTAAACTGAGTTCATTTATCATAAATAATATTTAGTGTTTAATGATAGTACTAACTAACCCGAAGCGACTTTGTTAACGCTGTACAGATCCTACTCGTAACCTTGTATAATACGCGTCACGAATCTTTAGCGCTGAACGAAACCTGCGCAGAAGTCAAAAATAAGGTATCGTGGTAGCGGCGCGTGGCGCGTGATCGTCGGGTGCGCGAGCGTTGATTGGTTGTCCCAGTCGTGTTGTCTTTCTCGCACCAATACGTCAATTACGAGCGCGATTCTACCGATGCGCAGCTATTTTCGTTAATCGCTAAACATAAATGACGCGTACTATACCCTTAACATTATTTTTCTTTGCTTAAGAATCATGCTCGTACATCCAGGAATAACTTAACATAATATACAAATTATGTATCACGTTGTTTGTCCGCGATTGACTCCTAAACTACTGAACCGATTTTAACTAAATTAAATAAATAAATATTTTCAGGACATTTATACACAGCGCCATCTAGTTTCAAGCTAAGCAGAAGCTTGTGTTATGGCAACTAGATAACGGCATAAATTACATATACATACTTTTCTTTTGTAAATACATACATATTAACAATACAAAGCAACAGCCAGACCCCAGGAAAATACAAATGTAAATTACAAATATATTTTTCCGGTGTGGGGATCGAACCCACGACCCTTCGCGCAAAAAGCAGTTGTGCTACCACAAGACAAGCGGTCGTCAATTAAGTTTGCGCACCGTGTGCAGTTTGATCTTATTAGATATATATGATTAACTTAATTGATAGGATTATACATCTATATGCGAGCGATAGTACACAATGGTGAAGTTAAAATAACTATTGTTTTATTTACCTCTTTATAACCAATTTTATACCACCCTAGAAAACCTCAGTTCAACGAATTACTTGATATAACGAATTTCCTCCTCCAACTTGTTAGATTGAGGTTGCTTTGTATATTAAAAAATATCTGAGTGTGAAGAGATAAAATAAATAAACTAATTATAATTATTGTGATACTGCAGGATGTATTAACTATTAAGCGCTATCTAGTTGCACGCTAAGCAGAGGTTGTGTTATGGTAACTAGATAAAGGATAAATTACATATACATGCTTTGCTTGTGTATGCTAAATAGAGCTTATGTTATAACTTATGAACGGTTACATAACAATATTCATACTTTTTTGTCAAAATCTAAAATTAAAAAAAAATGAATCGTAAAATGTGCTGATAATTTTGTTTGTTATTTATTTTTGTTTTGAGTTTTAATTTGCGGAGTTGCTATTTACGTTATCTCAGAGTTATTATAAAATATTACAATTTGCATCAAGGTTTTGACAAACGGATAGACAGACAGACGTAATAAGAATTAATTTTTTCCGTCATAACTTATAAGTCCTGTTTAAGTCTTATCGCACATTTTTTAGTCAAAGTCAAATAAATAAGTATTTATTCAACTACGCATATTATAAAAATCAATAATGTATCGCCCGTTCGAAATATGATATATTACGATTTCTTTGGAGGACAAAAAAATGACTACTCTAATCATTAGTTTATCAGGTTTTAATTAAACAATTAAAAATAATGCAGTCTTTCATTTCATTTATTTTGACTATTTTGATGTAATTTTTATTAAACATATATTAAAAATGTACATAAAGCTGGCTCGGCGTTTTTCGTAGCCATTTTGTTTTTATTTTGACGTGAACTTCCAAAAAAAGGAACAATTAGTATTATAGGTTAATAATACAACATCGAGAACGAAAGTAGAGCATTGTCTAGAAATTAAGTGAAAGTACTTATCTAGACAGACTTTCTTCGACTAAACACTACCATTGGGATAGGAACACCTTTCAAAAGGTCCAACCATTCAAGCCTATGTAATCGCTAATTCTAAGCTATTAATGATCGTCTGAATTGAGCTGTGTTTATTATGCTTTGATCTGCAACTGTTTGTTTGTATGTAAAGAATATTTATTTGTTTTATTTAATCACGCTTACATTTCATCCATCAACATCCTTAAACTTCTCGCTAAAGAAATGGCTGTAATTAAACGCCCTCCAACTCATCCTTGCGTGGTTGACGCCGTAAAAAACGTCTTAACTCCTGGTTTCCACAACCGTCATTATTGCTAAAGAAAAGAAACCAACTAACCAAGGATCCTTTGAAGCCCGTAGATGTCAAAACAAACAGAACTGCTCGATCTTATATATAATATAAGTCCATCCTTAAACATCTTATTTTACATGTTTGATTGACATTACCCCCATTAATAATACTAAAGAACCCTCCTAGCGAAGCTTTCAAAACAAGCAGAACTCACCCAGCTTATAAATAAGCCCATCCTTCAACTTCTTGCCATAGAACTGGCTGTAATTAAACGCCCTCCAACTCATCCCGGGCTGGTTGACGCCGTATACCACGTCCTGACTCATGAGACACACGTCATTGGTGCACCGCCAAGATGTCGTCATTCTTACTTCGTCTGTGATCACGCATTCGCTGTAACAAAAGAATAAGAATAAGTTTAGAATAATGAATAATTACTAATCAGTGCTTTTAAACTCTTTAAATAATAACACAACCTTAATATCCAGAAAATTATATAGCAAGCTAATTATTTTTGGATAATTTATATAACATGTTACGAGAAAAAAGAAATTGTTCATTAATACTATGACTATTCGGTATAACGTTAAGTATAAGGTATAAAAGTTAAGCATTACTGCTAGGACGATTAAAAATATTTTTCATAACATAGGGGGCGAACAAATAAACGTAAATAGGGCAACCACCTGATGGAAAGTGGTCATCGCCGCCCATCAACACTCGCGGAGCGCGCACAGCTCTGGAATGGGTTGCCGACCTTTTAAGAAAGTGTATACTAGGTATAGGTTATAAATCTTCTCGTGTCACAATGTTTGTCCTCAATGGACTCCTAAACCACTTAACCGATTATAATAAAATTTGCACACCATGTGCAGTTTGAACCAACTTAAAAGATAGGATAGCTTACATCCCGGTATTGCCCCGGGAACGGGAATTACGCGGGTAAAACCGCGGAACACAGCTTAAGCATTAAATCTAAAATCAATTGATTTACAGTGCAAAACAGTGATTATAAAACACATATGATTTAAGACATATTCCTTAAATTTAACCATTAAAGTTACATCATATCATATGAGTATAAAATATAATGGTATTGCATCGTCCGAAATACCGGCCTTGTTCATTGAATGAAATGTTTTATTAATAGTTGCCACGTTATAACGATCGTAGCACGAGTCGATCTATTTAATTGTTAGGCAGTTTATGATCTAACGTTTTTTTAGAAATCGTCAAAATTCAAAGTCAAATGTATCTCCAATTAACTAAGCTACATATAGTAACACTTGAATCGTTATAGTATTACAAAACAATTATGTATTACTTATCTATACTAATATATAAAGCTGAAGAGTTTGTTTGTTTGTTTGAACGCGCTAATCTCAGGAACTACTGGTTCAAATTCAAAAATTCTTTTTTTATTGAATAGACAATTTATCGAGGAATGCTTAAGGCTACATAACATCACGATGCGACTAAAAGGAGCGAAGAAATAATGGAAAAAGTAATCGACGGGGACGAAGTCGCGAGCAACGGCTAGTAACTTATATCTACTAATTACTTAGTAATAAACATTAAGGACAGTTTTTTTTAAAGAATTTGAACAAAACAAAATCGCCTTCTTTTGTCTTTCGCTATATATGCTAAAATCTTTAAAACTACGCATCCGGTTTTTATGTGTTTTTTTAACTAGATAGAGTGGTTCAAGAGGAAGGTTTATATGTATAGTAAATCCATACTAATATTATAAATGCAAAACTCTGTCTGTCTGTCTGCCTTTCTATCACGCTAAAACTAATGATCCGATTAGATTTTTTTTAATCAACCCCTAAAAGGATGCGCGGGGGGTTGAAACTTTTTTATAATTTTACGCTTTCATGGGCAAACCGCTGAACAGATTGTAATGAAATCTAGAGCTTGAGATAAAATATAGGCTGCTTTTTAACTGGAAAAAAGGGTTATAAGTGGAAAGACGGGTCAAAGTTTATTTGAAAGTCCACGCGGACGGAGTCGCGGGCAACAGCTAGTGTATAATATATGTCGCAAGTCAACGATACAGAAAAGTTACGTTAAAAGAAGACCCTTATATTTAAAGCGGAGCTATCAATTTAAAATACCAATGTGTATAATGTCACTATGTTTAATCAACCATTGCATTCCATTCAAACAAAATGCCTTTATCCTCACCGCTCAATTCTTAGAATTCTACTATTCTAAATTTAAATAACTCAAAAACAGATTATAATAAAATACCTATAAGCGAATGACAGTTCCACAGATAAATATTTGAATAAAAAGTTTAAGGTCGAACTTTATTTTTTTCTATTCTAAATTTATGAGGTCATCCTGCGTTTATTATATAATTAAATTAGTAATTAACCATACGCTGTTTATGGTCAGATTTTTTACACAATTTGTATGTAGGTCAATTGGTATATAAGTCACTTTGTACGTAATAGTATACTAGCTGTTTCTCGCGACTTCGTCCCCGTCGGTTTCTATTTCTATTATTATGTTATAGTGACTCAATCTTAGGAGATAGACAATTACTGTCGTGGAATTTTTAAGATCATTTAAAGAGCAATAAATTTTTCATACATATTTTTTGGTATCTTGAACCGTTGTCGCAGCGCACGCAACGGAAGCCCTCAAAGATTTTTTCCACATTTTCCATTATTTCTTCACTCCTTATAGTAGTAGTGTAATGTTATGTAGCCTAAAACCTTCCTCGATAAATTATCTATTTAATAAAAAATATTTTTTCAATTCGAACCAGGAGTACCTGAGATTAGCGCATTCAAACAAACAAACTGTTCTGCTTTATAATTAATATTTATAATAATAATAATTAATAATACATATATACAAAAGTATAGCTTGAAAAAGATTAAAAATATCGAAATAGTGTTCCGCCACCGATATGGATTTAAAAAAGCAATCTACCGATTGTTAAAGGACTATCAGTGCGTCTTAAGTCACGAGATATTTTTAAGAGTTTTGATTTAAATAAATTTAAGAAAATACTACTATATTAAGATTAGGTATCTTAAAATCAATTATTATTTATTACCTCATTAATAGTAACTTCTTATGTCACTTTGACGTAATCTTCTAAGTACGAAACGTATATTCCTTTGACAATAACAATTCGAAGGTTTAGGTAGCAAAAAAATTTACAATTATGGAAATCTATGTAATGTTTGTCATTAACATAGACAAAGGATAGTTTTTTTTTAGTGTTTATTATCATTTTAACTGTTCAAATTTTAGCTAAATAAGTTTAGTAGTTTTTGCATAAAAGAGCATCAACTCAAAGATAATATTTTAAAATATGATATTTTAATATAATATCATGAACTAAGAAAATCTTACGATTGGCGCCTTTTTTGACGTAAAATTAGCGTCAAACTTTACTTACTGGATAGTATGTAGACGCGTCATATAACGTTACTTGACAGTACATATAATGTCAGAAGTCTAATAATAAAATTCCAATTGTGTAATTCTTAGGCCACTTGATTTATTGCTCGTCTATTTATTATAATAAGCCGACCAAACAAACAAATTTATTACCATCGATAGTGTCGCAATACTATTTAGTTTATTTCACAATCATATGCCAATACTAATATGTGTGTATGTTGCTCATTAACGTATAAACTGCTAAATTTGGTATGTGGGTAGATTATATTCAAGATTAATATGAGATACCGGAAAAAAGCATTTAGATATTGGTATTAAAAAAAAACAACAGATAGACTTGATGTACACTGACAGTTTTTTGTAATTATAGAGCATAGTGCGACATTTCGATCAATGTTAAATTAAAGAAAACATTTGTTAATTTTCGCTGCACAAGCAATTGCACGCATCGAGCGAGCACTACTTAGTACTTTTGAGCAAACATTCGAAGTTAAGCTATAATTAAAAAGTAGGAAAATTACAAAATAATTAGATTTAACAACAAGTAAGATATCGGTCGATTGTTATACATAACTAGCTGACCCGGCGAACTTTGTATCGCCCTATAATCATGAAATATCAAAAAAGTGAAATGCTTATCTTTTCTTACACAAGAACCTTCTCCTAATAATAACAAATACAACAAAAAATCAGCCAAATCGTTCAAGCCTTTTTCATGTTATGTCGTGACAACGGAAACCGGGTTTCATTTTTATATACATAACTAGCTGTTGCCCGCGACTCCGTCCGCGTTTACTTTCAAAAAAAAATTATTTCCCTGGAAACTGGATAAAAAGTATCCTAAGTCCTTCTCCAGGTTCTAAGCTACATCCCCACCAATTTTTAACCAAATGAGTTGAGCCCTTATCGATTTATAAATGGTGTAACTAACACGACTTTCTTTTATATATATATTTATATAGATAGATACGGAACCATGTGTAAGCGAGTTCGACTCGCACTTGGCCAGTTTTCTTAGCTAAGCCTCCATATCTAAGCAGCATACCATTCATATACGTAAACTCAACACAAACAACTATATAAGTGTCATTCAAATGTAATATTAACAATATATTATTTAAATAATAACCTACAATAGGGACTATGATGTCACGGTCTGAATATATTTATTTTATCGTGTTAAGTCAGATCGTTATGCAGATTCGGTATGACATACGTACGAAATAAAATTCCTTTGTAATGTGTGCGAGGTGAGTCATAGCCTTTAGCTTAGAATATATTTATTGAAAGCAATTGAAACATCGATTTTATTTTACACTAGCTGTTGCTCGCGACTTCGTCCCCGTCGGATCTATTTCTATTATTATGTTATAGTGAGTCAATCTTAGAAGATAGACATATACTGTCGCGAACTTTTTTTTAGATCATTAAAAGAGGAATAATTCTTTCCTTCATACTTCTTAGTATCTTGAACCGTTTCGCAGCCGTTTTCGTTTATTATGTAGCCTAAAGCCTTCCTCGATAAATTGTCTATTCAAAAAAAAAATAATTTTTCAATTCGAACCAGTAGTTCCTGAGATTAGCGCGTTCAAACAAACAAACAAACTCTTCAGCTTTATATATTAGTATGGATATAGATTTTTTGTACCAGTTATAAAAAATGGTTCAAAGTCCGAGAAAAAAGTCAAAGTTTATATGAAAGTCCACGCGGGCGGAGTCGCGGGCAACAGCTAGTATTTGTATAAAGATAACCTTTTTACTACAACACCGTGATTGATCTACATTAAATCGAAACTGAATCACACTCGGATAAGCAAGTCGCTATAAATCAAGCGACCGGCTATCAGTCAATCAAAATCTTATCTTATCTTTGAAACAATAATCGTGAATAGCGATTGTGGGTCACACATGCGAATTAAAACAATTAATGCTACATCTATACTAATATATAAAGCTGAAAAGTTTGTTTGTTTGTTTGTTTGTTTGTTTGTTTGTTTGAACGCGCTAATCTCAGGATCTACTGGTTCGAATTGAAAGATTATTTTTTTATTGAATTGACCATTTATCGAGGAAGGCTTTAGGCTACATAACATCACGCTGCGACTAATAGGAGCGACGAAATAATGGAATATGTGGAAAAAACGGGGAAAATTATTCATCTTTGAGGGCTTCCTTTGTTTGCGCTGCG
>DWAJ01006726.1:0-10084 GCA_018238005.1 Eurema mandarina | reverse complement strand
GAGCCGAACATTGTTTGCAAAACTATCATACTTGTTGTACCTATGAATTTATTTCCATATAGATCGACGCTTAAAAGATAATAACTTCGCCGCCTATATTTGCCGAAGAAATTGGAAACAGAACGTGGTATTCATAGTCATAATATCTATGCATGAATATCTAAGAAAATAATAATATAGTGTCAGGTATGAGCACTAGTTTATACTATGAATATAATTTCAAGAGACTTCAACAAATAACCGAATACTTTTGTTAGTGGATAACTTTGTCATTTATGAAGCAATTTTTGATTTAATAATTCTTTTATTGTTGATAGGATATCCTTAGTGTTTTCATAGATACCTTTTTTTGACGGTGGGAAATCCTTTACGGATACCGCGTCCTCCTCGGGGGAGAAGGAGGCGGCTATATCGAACTCCCCAGAAGCGCCATACCGTCTAAAATCCACTGGTGTTCCGTCGCGCACACTTTCGGGGGCGGACTTTCTGAGGACGTACGAAGTGTTTCAATAGATATCTATGATACGATTACTTTAAGTATATTTTTACCACCACTCTTATTACCCACAAGCCGTTGCTCGCGACTTCGTCCCCGTCCATCTCTTTGCCATTATTTCCTCGCTCCTATTAGTCGCAGCATCATGTTATGTAGCCTAAAGCCTTCCTCGATAAATTGTCTATTCAATAAAAAAAGAATTTTTCAATTCTAACCAGTAGTTTCTGAGATTAGCGCGTTCAAACAAACAAACAAATAAACTCTTCAGCTTTATTTATAAGTTTAGATATGGGACCTATATGTACAAGCGACTGCGCTAAAAGGTGATCACCTACCATGGCTAGTTGCTGCTTAATTGCCTGCCATTACATAAAAGATGCCTGCCATTATTGTGAGTCTAAGAATACCTCAAAGCCAGCGAACAAATCGTTTCTTATAGTAATTTTCGTGAAAGATAAAAATCAACCCAGCCTTTGTTCGCGAAATATAAATCCTAAAATGGCACGTCAAAAGGTTTAATCAAAACGAATAGGGATCTTTGAAGCAGCTTAACAAAATGGCGGCGCATATTTTTTCTGTAAATCTTATTCATACTGTGTTGTGCTACCTATAAAGAATAATATACAAATATTCTACAATTGTCAGCTCTCGCCCCTTGGTTTTACCTGTGTATATTCCGTTCCCATTGCAATGTCTTGATAAAAAGTATATTATGCACTATGTTCCTAATTCCATATCCATAAAGCATCACAAACTTTCGCATTGAATAATATTCAAGATCTTAAGGTTATTTAATGAAATTGAAATATAAGCATTTAAAAGAACATTCCTTTAGTTGTTTTTCAGTATTGAAAAAACCTCCATTTTTATTTTTTTATTCACCGGTGAATTAAATGCCTTTTGCTTATTCGATAGTACTTTTTAAATATCTTTTTTTATCGCAATTAAGTGTTTTACATAAAAATATAGGTACAAAACGTCCGATCAATCTTAGTGTGAGACAAATTAGATTCTAAACAAAGTTTTGAGCGATCGTGTTTTTTCTTTCTTTTGAAGTTGCTAAGTTCTTTGTTTAGTAACAAGATTGTAAATAAATGTCCTTATTTCCTATACGTTAAAGAAATTGGCACTTAATTTGTTGTCCATAGAAAACTTATTTTGTTTTCTTTTTTTTTATTCTATGAAGTGGTGAGACGAGCTGGACCTGATGGTAAGAGAAACGCCAGCTCATAACCAATGTAGTGCTACCCAGAACTTTGCTCCGGGCAGGGGAATAGACTACTTATTTTGTAATTTTTAACGTTTTCTTTCTCGTTTTATAAATTATTAAATTGTTTACTATAATGTTATTTAGAAAGAGGCAAATAGACAAATATTAAAAGCGAATGGGATTGGGTTGTCCGCAGGAAAAAAAACGTTATAGATTATTTACGTTGGGTACAAAAAAAATTACAATAAGTTGATTTAAATTTTAAAGTGTAAATACTGAATGAAATATAGAATAATATATAGAAATTTCCTCTTAAACCGACCCAATTATTTTGATTCATGACGATTCAAAAATGCGTCGGTGTAGTGCACCCCTGCCCGGAGTTGGGCTTTATAGCAAAGTTCCGCGTAGCACTGCATTGGCTATGGGCTGGCGTTACTCTTACCATCAGGAGTGCGTCCAGCTCGTCCCCCTTCTTCATATTGTAAAAAAAAAAATGTTTTCGAGCGTGTGAGTCCGACATAAGCGCGTTCGCATTTTATTGCTAAACGTATGAATTCGATATAATTATAAATAGTTCAGCCTATACAAAAGTACATAAAACACGCAATAACAACATATATTACATATTATTACTATAAAATATTGAAGTAGAAAATTCAGGTCGCAGTATACTTGAGCCCGTATTGTCCGCCAACTACGTTTTGCATTTTCATTTCACGAATATTTAAAATAAGTTGCTTTATTTTGTATTACTTCAGTAGTATTTACTAGCAGTGTCTTATTTTGTTCATGATAGTGAAATAATGTTACAGTCTGTTTGAGTTTAGACCTATTATAAGTATTTTTCAATTGATCCAGTAGATTTCGATAACTATAATCTAATCGTTCACTTCTATGTAAAATTTCGTTTACTATGACTGACCATAATATTATACATATATACAATAAAATTCTAAAACCCTTATATAGAAACAGTACTCTTACATATTAATAAAAAAATATTATTCACATATACAGTATATTACAAAACATGTGTATCGGACACACCTTTAGAGTAATATTATCTATCTAAAAACCTTTTGGAATAAAATGAAATAAAAAATCTTTATCTTTAAAAAAGCAATAGATTAAATTTCAAAGATTATGTTTCTAGTGAAAATTTTACACAAATGCAAGGAAATTTACAAATGCTGACTACTCACGTACGGTTCGTAGACTATAATATAGACCCTATAGCTAGCAGAGCACGTGAACGCGAGACGGTGTTGCCATGTAAGTTGCAATTTTACTTTTATTTTTTTTTTTGTTTGGAAAAATTAATTATGTTATTTTTTCAAAACGATAGCAAAATACGAACCCACTACCGGTATATAGTAAGAGGTTTTCGGATCGGACACTTATTTCATTTAATTCAATTTGTTTCACAAAATGCCAAAGGTTAAAGTTACAAGTATATATTATAAATAATAATTTTCCTATTTACGTGAACTATTAAACTTAAAAGGATCAGATCTAAGGACACTAGTTATGATCTGTATTTTCAATTACTTATTTAATAGGCCGTTAAATTGTTCCAGTAACTTCGACAAGCTGACAATACTTAGGGTTATGATTGGACGCATTTATATAAATATTCATAAATCAGTACTTATATCTAGAAGCTATGTTAGCTATGCTCCGCTTTACTTATGTTAAATTCAATAAAGTAATGTGTTGCTAATAACCATACTAAAATCATAAATAATAAGCCTTTTTTTGGTGAAATCGGTACAGTAAATTCAGAGAGTACATGATAATATCTCTGAATTTACACTCACAAAACCTTAGACTATCATACTTATCATAAACTTTAGTTACTAAGTTTTGACTCGTTTTATATACCTATTTATATTCGAACCAAAAACTAGCGTTATAACTGGCAACCTTATCACCACAAAAGAGATATCTTCCAGACAATAAAGAAAAGAAAATATGACAATATCGGGTGGTGGAGTGCAACGAACTATTTATAATATTACTTATATCAAAGTCAAAGTCAAAAAACAATAAATTTATTACATTCAAAATTCAAAATTTAAGTCATCCAGTTTAGAACAAACATAAGAACATCTTAAATTAATATATATAAATTACGAGTGACGTTGTTTGTCTGCGATGGACTCCTGAACTACTGAACCGTTTCCAAATCAAATTTGCACACCGTGTACAGTTTGATCCAACTTAAAAGATAGGACAGCTTACAGCCCCGGGAACGGGAACTACGCGGGTAAAACCGCGGGGAACAGCTAATGATCTAGTTACAACTTAAGCTGGAACATTCTAGATCCTTTAACATTTACTCGGCAGGAATTTTAGTATGGGTAAATCCATACGCTAATAGGTTAGTAATCCCAGTGCGGTTAGGGCCGAATGAACGCTGTTCGTGCGAATAAATTTTTCCAAAGTATTCCGATATTTTAACTGGTTTTACGTTCTCTTGAACTTGATAGTAGTTTTAGCATATGTATATAAGGCGTATTTACCCGTGTGCAACCCAGTTTAATTTTCTTCTTTTTTTCGGTAACATAAATTATGTTTCTTAAAAATACATAGGGACAGACACACAGACAACGATATGCGACTTTATTTTATACTATACTAGGCGCACTCCGTGGTTTCACCCGCGTTTATGAATATACTAGCTGTTGCCCGCGACTCCGTCCGCGTAAACTTTCATATAATCTTTGAATAATCTTTTAATTTTATATAATCTTTTAATTGGAAAAAGGGGAAAGGGGGGGGCCTTTCCCCTTATAACCCATCCTTTTTTCCAATTAAAAAGTAGCCTTTGTTTTATCTCACTATTTCATCTGTGTACTAAATTTCGTTTGAATCGGTTCTGTAGTTTTGGCGTAATAATAATAATAAATGAATTTTGTTTTTCAATTTTAATGGAAAGACACACAGACAGAGTTACTTTCGCATTTATAATATTAGTATAGAAGTATGGATTTTAAGCACTAAATCGTCTTATATTTGGAAACATTTAAATAAAAATATACTGGTTCAATTAAGTCTCGTTAACATTACCGCTTCTCAAATGTCATCTTATTCTGTTTAACTGAAAATTTTCCGTCATTGATTGATAATAATAATAGCATAATTACTGGTCGATAAATTATGACTGCATTCAAACTGGTTGATTGGAAAAAAGTAAAAGAATTGACACGGAAATAATGTTGATAAATTCAGTGATATGATACGAACTTTCGAATTTGAAATGACGTATGTTTCCCGCCAAGATTGCTTGTCAGATTTTTTTTTTGATCTTAAATGACATGATTGATTTCAATTACATTATTGACATTATTCATTTTTTTACACACGAATGCTTTCCTTACAATAATTAGATTTTATTTTTGATTATTTAACTTAATAAATGCTAAAAAATAATTTTCATACAAAATTTTATCCGTGAATATTCAATTGTATTATACGTAGCTTTATTTTGCTTTTCCATTTATGGTTTTTATTTAGATTCATCACTCACTTAGAGTTTTTCGCGAACAAACAAACATGGGCCCAGGATTCCGGGATAATAACTACCAAAGTTGAAAACAAAATGTATACCATTTTGTTTTCAACTTTATAGAATAGGAAATTTCGTACTCAAAAAAGCTACTAGCATAAATATTTCACCCGTATATAAAAAAAAACGGAGTAGATTTATTCTCACAATTAAAAAAAACAAAAAATTTCTTACAAACTATTATTATGTTCTCATAGCTACAATATAACCCTGAAACATTCAATGGACTGTCCTGCAGGAAAATAACAATGCTGCCGACCAGCCTTCCGTTTTAAACGGAATTGATGATTCATGGCAACACCGATCTCACGTAATTAAAGAAGGTTTATTATAGTCTATACTTACTAATCTATTTTACAGATCAGCTATAAGTTAGCAAATTTTGTATCTAAACGTACCTATATTATTTACTACGTGAAATCGCGTTTTTTATTCCACAAAACAGTCCAGATTCCATCATAATAGTCGTTTGATTTTTAAACTTTTCTTGTTTCATTTAAATAAGGATGGAAAATCTCAAAAATTTTCAATCTTCCTTTAATAGTCCAGAAACTTCGCAAAATTTATTTTTTATTGTTTACGTATAAATATGTCACTGGAAAATAACAAGAACAGCATATTTATAAATTTCCTAGGAAATTTATAAACCTTCGTAGGATTCTAAACGAGAGATAAATTTTATTATTTTACGACGACATTTTTGTCAATTTGCTACGTCTCGTGGTAAATTTATCAACTAACGAATATCCATTCGTAAGGTTCTAAATGGTTCGACTAATCACTGAAGAGCTTTTAATTTAACGCTATTTTAAAATACGGAAAATAACACACTGCTCTCTGATTGGTTGATATTGACAGTTATTAAACCAATGAGAGCGCGCATGTCGTTTGGTTATGGCTTACTTATTATTTTACGCGTAAGTTCGGTAAGTGTATAAATTTGTGAAAATGTGGTCGTAAAATAATACAATATTTTGTCTCTCGTTTAGAATCCTACGAAGGTTTATAAATTTCCTAGGAAATTTATAAATTTACTGTTCTTGTTATCTTCCGGTGACATATACAAGGACATCCTATTGGTTCCAACATGGTGACCAACATCTTTATACGAAAAAATTAAAACAACATAAACATAGGTATGGCAAAAAAACTGTTTATAAAAAACAATAAAAACAAACAACTTCTTTGTTTTAAACTTCCTTCAAATATCTAAAGGTGATCTTTCCCATTTGTTACACTTAAACTGACAGTAATTAGCAGTTATAATATAACAGTTAAAAATTAACCTAACCATGGAAGGCCGATAAATCAAAAGTTTTTTTTTCTTGAACAACAATTAATATCGTGTTTAGTACGTAACAAATATTACATATGTAATATTTCTAACTAAAAAAATATTTATTTAGGACTGAAAGTATAATTTATTAAAAGGAATGTAGTAGAGTAATGATAAATCCAAATACTTTGAACATTTAATAACACTAATAAGATACTAAACCCAAAGAAAAAAATTTACCTAATATGATGTAGTCACCTTGTAATTAAATTTTTTAATTATTACGTTCGCACCCAAATTATTAATTCAAAAAACTTCAAACTATTGTAGTTATTCAATTAGATAATTGTCGACGTCATTCGAGATGTTTATACTTTAAAAAGATAATACGAATTGGAATTTCTTAGAGAACTAAATTTATCTTAGAATGACATCGTAGTAGGCTTAGTTCATAATTCTAAGTAAGTCAGCCAACTTACTATAGACGTGCAAATGGTCACTTCAATGCCTCGTTATTCTAATTGAGATTTCAATACAAAATCAATTAGTTATCCTCTGTGAATATTGCGATACAATTGTTTAGTTCAGCATTCATTCGGAAAATTATTCTGTCGATTGTCTAAGATTTACGTAACATTGAATTTGTAGCGACCAATACTAATACTAGTCGAGTTTAGAATCGCGCTAATGATATTTATTTGAGGTTCGCTTGGTCGAGGATCCACTATTTAGTTAATGTTGTGATTAAAAGCGAAATAATACCTATTTAAATTCAGTAATAAATATACTAACTATATAATAAGATACAGTGCGTATCCGATCTTCATGATCTCATCCTTGCAAGTCCATGAACATCTAATCTCAAACAAGCGACACTGATTCCTCGTTGTGGACGAAACGCTTCAGCACCACGTTCACCTAGAAATTTGCCACAGTATACAATGAGCTCCCTGGGTGGTCTTCCCCGAATGTTACAACTTGGGCTCATTCAAAACAAGAGGGAACTGATTCCTTCGTCCTTACGTTCGTATGCTAAAAAGATTACTAATTCCAATATTAATTTTATAAATTAACCCCCTCTATTCGAATGGATGTTATCCCGATCATCTGTAACGACTGCGAAAAAGTTTCGCATTGGGTAGGTCGTGGGCAAAAGCTAGTCGAAAGTCCTCTAAAATCAAAATTGACGTCATCGTCTAAGAATTCACCTTTTCAATTTCCTACGACCCTGGTACTACGACCAGACAGCGTACAATGATTGATGATAAATATCTATTTGGTATAACTTTATATATTGGATGCATGGATGGAGGATTCAACGAAAAATTCAGAATTAATATATACTAGAAAATTTGGCCTTTGTCAGCTAAAACTATGCCAAATTATATTAATATCGACCCAACCCTTTAGACATTTTTTTTTTGTTTCACTTTCGCTATAACTGTCACCGTCTAAGGGACATTCAATAGTGTGATGATAGTGTGATGATACATGATACTCCATTATATTACATTGCATACATAGATAGGAGCCTATTGTTTAAGCCTACAAGCTCCCTAGAGAACTCAGTCACCTTTGGCTTTGCCTTGCGTTAGACTGCAAAATGAATATTTTAATTTGTTTATATTATTTAAGTTCTATTATAACTCATACAAATTATAAGAGTGAAAATAATTTTTAAATAAATATTTATACTCAAAAAGACATTGTTTCTGATTTATAGATTGGTAGAACAACTACCATGAGACGACTCTTTCAATAACCTAAATAGGCCAATATTATTGGTATTGATTTAAATGTGAGGCGTAGTTGGTCCCAATAAAAACAGTATTGGGAGACTATGAATAAATTTTAAAATTTAAATTAATAAATGTATTACTACCTACCTACACCATTTTTTTTTATTATTTTATTAATTACCTTAGCTTCTGAATGCAGAAATTGATCTTAGCTATAATCTACTGTTTTCCTATAATATATCCAGTCACATAAAGTACTATCAACAGATTTTGTATATAATGTTTTTAGTAGAATTTAAACAGCCCTTGTTTATTGAGAAAATATTGAGCGAATTGAACATAATATCTTACACTACGATTATTATACAGAATCGTATCAATCATCTTTAACACAAAACACTTGGCCTGTATTTTAACTTCCTGTCTGTAAAACTTGACCAGTATACTTGTACAAGTCCTTATTCCAAGGTCACAATTTGTATAACGTAAATGATTGTTTAGTTAGACGCACTGACCTCGAAAGTTATATATGCAAGTGCATTTGTGACCTACAGACATTGACACTTAAATAATTTAATTTGGTTTCATTTACGTATTTTTTAATACCAACCACTCTGCGATTTAATTGGATAAAGCCTGACTCTTTAAAAATCTACGGGTAAAATAGCTTATATACAAAGTAACAAATCTGAAAATATAAAAATATTATGTACGATAAGGTATTTGTATCTAAGCATGGTTTTCGGTATATGTATGTATGATTACTTATATCATATTATACGTACGTTCGCTTTTAACAACAATTAAGTAAACCCTGGACATCGTTTTAGGCTGAACATTGGTAGAAGCGGCCACCTTCGACCAATGTCCAGCCCAAACGAGAAACAAAGATACCTCGTATAACGTTATAAGCTCATAAACACAAACTCTTTATGATATAAGTATATATAAGTATTAATAATAAATATAAATAGAAAAACAAATACAAATACTAACATACATATTTATTCTATGAATAAAAATCTCTTTTTCAAATATCCGTTAAATTTGATTTTAACATGTATACCATTAGTTTGATATTAATCAAATAACTTTCCTGAGGCTACTATATGTTTAAATCAGTAATATATCATGACGCATTTTCTTTAAGTTGTTTAAAACTATCAGTGTCTCGCAATACATGTCTTCCAATACTCCCCAAATTTAAATTTCAGACCGAACACCGACGGAGCGCAAAAAAGTTCAAGTAACGCGATACCAATTAAATAATTTCACATTCACATACCTTCTATATAATAATAAAATATTTATAGTATTAATAAACATTGAATATACAAGGAAGTCAATTCGAAACGTAAAAACGGACAAGAACAATGTGCTATTTACAGACAGTCTAAAAATACTCGACGTAAGGTTAAGATTGCCGATCTCTGTACATTGGTTTCAACGTACAGTCGACTACAAAACTATAAAAGACATTCAAAATTACAATAATCTTAATATATATAAATGACGTGTCAAGTTATTTGTCCGCGATTGACTAAACTACTGAAACGATTTTTAATTAAATTTTTACACCATGTGCGGTTTGATCCAACTTAAGCTTACATCTCAATTTATTACATGCATAATATATCCGAGCGAAGCCGAGGCGGATCGCAAGCGTATAGTACGCGTCACGAATCTTTAGCGCTGAACGAAACCTGCGCAGAAGTCAAAAATAAGGTATCGAGGTAGCGGCGCGGCGCGCGGGGCGCGTGATCGTCGGGTGCGTGAGCGTTGATTGGTTGTC
>DWAJ01006725.1:0-10086 GCA_018238005.1 Eurema mandarina | reverse complement strand
TAACGAACCAATAACGACGGTTGGCTCGTTTCTAAACTCTTTGTACACGTTCCATAAATTCTCGAACACCGGTCTACCTTTGAAGATGAAGTCCCAAAACACTCCTGTAACTTTGTGCTTACTGTAGAAGGCTACATTTCGTTTCTTCCAGTATCGCTCATTGTATTTGCCGTTTACGTAGAGTAAACATACAATAATAGAAACTAGTACGAACGCGATTGTTAGCATGGTAAGCGTCTGAATGTTAGAATGGAGATCCGGTCGGTCGGATATAAATGTTAAATAATATTGCTTTCAGAATCTTATCGTGATGTTGATATAGTTATGTCGTTTAATGATTCGGCATATTTTTTGTACAAAAATATTCATGCTGTTGTGGGGCAGTGACAAGACTTATTTGAATTAACAAGATATAATAAAATACGTCTTATAGGAATAGAGTACTGAAATATTTCATGGGTCCACGCTGGTCGGCCTGATATTATTGTGATTTTTTCTTTATATGTTTTATACGCTTCCTCATGCCAAATACATAACTGACTGAGAACTAGACTGATCCCAGGCACCCCCTTCAATTACTGCCGGCTGGCTGGCCATTTCCAGGCGCTCCTACAAGTTAGATACTAGCTAAGCAAAGATCTTTCCATCACGCTACGTGACGTGAACAGAAAAGACTATTGACGTCATCCAGAACGTAATGGAAAAATCCTGATCAAAAGTCCTGATCGAAGTCACTGTTCGGAGCGCTTCCGACCTGTCTCTGTCTCTTCTGTCCTCTCTAGTGGAAAGGGAGATACTGAGAGCAGCTCTCTCACTCCAATTAGCTTATTCAAGGTGCTTGATTTCAATTTAAACTACTGAATCATCCGTACCCCCTTAAGCCCCTTGATCTTATAACGGAAGGGATATAATAACATAGAGCATGGCCTAAAACCGGTGGCAGCCGGAATAGAGTGGTTTAAATAATAATAATAATAACAAAGGATTGTAGGATAAAAAAATGCTGACTAATGTTTTGTTAAATTAAAAAAACCATTGGTATATCAATCAATTATTCTATCCGATTAGCGGTATCATAAATATAATATTATCACTGAGTCATAATTTTCTTATGTTATGAAATCGCATTATGTAATTTTATGACAATTTAGGGGTCCTCAATGTTTGCTATAGATATTTAGTACCTATATATTTAAATATAAATAAACAAATCCGTACTTAACACAAAGGCGTTAATATTCGAATACTTATTTTAATATTACTTAACCAAATGTCCCATAAAAAGAAAGTTGAGCTACTTGTAGGAATTTATAAAAATAAAATAAAATAAACAAAAGTTAGTCACGGAACCCTTCGAGCACAAACTCGATTCCCTCTTTGCCGCATTTTTTTATTGTCACGGTATTACAACATAATTAGCTATTGTTATCTAGAGGAACAATAACTCAATATATCACTATATTAACATTAAAAAATCCATTTTAAAAATAATTTTCATGTAAAAAAAATAAAGGTCAATAATTTATATGATATCAATTTTATAGCGTTATATTCTTATAATTAACATTTGAACTTCGTTGACATTAAACGAACAGTTACAGTAGTAAGTTTCAGTCCCTAGTGGTACCATTTCGTGCGAGTTCAATAACTGCCTCCTTCTCCAATACTCAAAAAGGACGAAATATTCATTACAGGAATCCCACTGTTAGAAACGAGGGTTTTGCTAAGCTGATGTTGAATATTCTTTAACAACATTTATAATATTATATAGCAAGCCGAGTGTTTTATTTTTTATTTATTTATAGCAAGCCGAGTACAATATTTATAAGTGTCTTTACAAGGGTTCCCAAAAACAAAGAAAAATCCTAATAAAATAAAGTCCTAGTCAAGTAATAGTCACCTCCAAAATTGCCAATGACGTCATATATTCTTTATCATAACTGTATCGATCTCATAACAACGAATCAGTATTCCTCTCATCTCCGTTTCATTCAGTAGCACGTGCAGCTAATTCTCGTAATAACCCATTATTATTTATCGCATTATCGTCTTTATTTGTTGAACGTAATGGACTATAATAGCATGAGGTGAAGACACGACGATTGATTTTCAAACCACGGTGCAATTCGGTATTTCGCCGATTGTCATTTTTGGCTTGAATTGACGTTTAATAGTGTCAACATTTTGAACAACAATTAGGGACTAATCCATCACATCTGTAATCGTGCTTTCATGATTACAAATCATCTTCACAATTAAATATTTTTTTAATAAATGTCGTAACAGAAGGACAAAATAATTATTTAATTTGTTATTTGAAAACGCCATTTTATGGCAACTATGTATAAGATAAATTCGTTCAGCCGTTCTCGAGTTTTAGCGAGACTGACGAACAGCAATCATTTTTATATATATAGATAGTGAAGGACAGTATATAATATATACAGTACATATCTTTCTACGTATATGTTAATAATGTCTTAGCTACTATGACATTTTATTGTTTTTAAATCTCTCACGGATATCTTGGCTATTGTGTGGATAAAATTGTTTGTGACAAGTCTTATTACTTATTTGTTATGAGTTTTACTTAGAGTTGAATATGAGTTTTCATTAAGAACTGTGCCGGGATTGTCTTGTACGTAATTATTAATGAAATATTTAGGTTATTTAGGTTTGTCGTGTCTTTGTCAGTTTTGCACGCTTGTTTTAAATTCTCCATCTTTGCAGCTTTTTTAGCCGTCTTATTTTATATCGAACTTCTTAAACCAGATATAATTAATAAATGTTTAGTGTTCAGATTTTTCGAAATTTAAGAGTTTTCACTAAACGGGAAGTACCCGTACTATGTATGGGTTACTACTTACGAGTTACGACACCCTTGGATCTAATTAAAAACATTTAAAACAATATTAACGTCAATATTATATTAAACAACGAATAACAAATTAAAATGAAACAAAACAAAACGTTAGGTATTTATTTATAAAAGAAGAATACATAGAAGTTATTTTTTTATCACAAAGCGGCCTTATCGCTAGTAAGCTATAATATCTTCCAGGTAATAGCGATTATTTATGTATTAAGTACAATAACTAACGTTTTTCCAAAATACTTTTTCAAGTCGTATAATAGTGAAAATATGTCATTAGGCCAATAGTTAAGCATGGTTGCTCACAAAACATAGCTTGTGCTATTACAAAATGAAATTAGTGTAGAAATGTTACACAAAATTTAGTTGTTCTTGAGTAATTTGTTTTGTGTGTGACGTTGAAATATTTTTTATTTTATTTATCTATACTAATATATAAAGAAGTAAAGTTTGTGTTTGTTAAATTGTAAAGGGTAATCTCGGGATCTACTGAACCGATTTTAAAAATTCTTTCACCAATAAAAAGCCACATTATTGCTGAGTGTCATAGGCTATATGAAAAAAGGATTGTTAACTTTATGCCCAACGAAGTAGGCGCGGGTCCGCTAGCTTATTTATTGTATAATGCAGTTACAGTAACACAGTTCCTTATAACTACATAAAACTACTAGCTACATATACATCACCCTGTAAGAGCGCAGCAAATTACTTAAAACTAAATATTTATCTATTATGGCGAAACAACCCTTAATATATTTTTAATTTAATTTATTAAGTAATTGCTTACTCTTAAACATATATCAATAAAAAATAAATTAAAAATTAAAACATACATGTTTTACCATAAACTTCGTCGTACATGAAATGACATATTTAACTCAACAAAAAATTATGAAAAGATAAAAAAATTAACTTTGCCAAAAAACCTTTTCATTGATGCAAAAATTCACGAATATAAATTAATTTGTATTGTAAATTAGTTTCGCTAAGAGTATTAAAGGAAGGGCGTAATTAATCTTCAATAAAATGTTTTTTTGAGCTGAAGGTTCTCAATTGGTCGCGCTTAAGGCTACAGGCTTGACCAATTTGTAATATATTTTTAACCCCCGACGCAAAAACGACGAGTGTCCCAAGTTAAACGTATGTGTGCGTCTGTGTCAGTATGTGTATGTGTCTGTGTGAGGCAACGTAACTCCCAAACGGATGATCCGATTTTAATGCGGTTTGAAAGGTACGAGTAGGTATATCCGTCAGGTCTTCAATGTCTTCGTTTGTTTGATTGAGTCGGGGATTTATGTATTTGTAATACTGACTTGTATTGCAATACATTATTTTACGCCACGATGAAATCTATTTATAGCTATGTTTTTTTTATTACTTATTTATTTATTTATTTATTTAATACTTACAACTATCCTTACAGAAATTTAATTCTAATGCGATAGTGTCGACAACTAGACAAAGAATTTAAAAAAATATACTAATTTATACTTATCTGATCAGATAATTAATATATTTAATGTTATTTTAACAAATTCACTATGTGGACATGTAATTATATCTACTTTTTCGGCAACCAGATTTAGTGTTGTTGTTGTGAGCTATAGCGCTATATAGAGGGTCGAAATGGACCGGCTCGAAAGGGTACAGGCAATATGTAGACGAATGAAATAGTCACAATTTATTTAAATAAATATTCATTTTAAAAACAAATAATTAAATTAAAATCAAATTACTATTAAAGAGGTACCTTTACTAGTAATTTGATTTGACACATTCCCATATCTACAACAAACGCAATTTTTGACGTTCGTCTTATAACGACGACCGCTTGGCGCAGTGGTAGCACAACTGCTTTCTGAGCGAAGGGTCGTGGGTTCGATCCCCACACCGGAAAAATATATTTGTAATTTACATTTGTATTTTTCTGGGGTTTGGGTGTTGCTATGTATTGTATGTATGTATTTACAAAAGAAAAGTATGTATAGTAGCAGGATACACACACGAAAAACTCATGCGGCGTTACCTGGCTTTGAGGAGTTCTAGTTAAGGCTTGAGGTGCAAGCGAGAGCAGGGAACGAGCTACAAAGGGGACAATAGGAGCGATTGGAAATCATTATTCTAATACTACAGTTATTGATACTTCTTAATATAACTACCTCTTTTTTTAAGGTTAGTAACACACAACTAGAAACCTTGAGATTGTCTATGGCCGGAAGTGATCGCTTACCATCGACACGCCGCCAGCCTATAGCCCACTCGCTCAGGTGTTTTTTTATATGTTACACAGAATACCATGTCTCAGGAAAATCGTAGAGGGAATTCTTTATGGAGATCTTATTTACTTGTTTAAGGTTTTATATTTTATTTAAGGAAAACTATTGGTACAATAAGTACATGTTGATTTATAACTACAAAATAATTTGAATAGGACTTCTATGAGATCTCAAAACTTTTTACGATAGAAAGACTGCATCGAGAGACTTGGCATTTTTTTACATTTAATGTTTTTCGTGGGATATAATTTACTCGTAACCGTTATTATTTAACGCTAAAGATTCCCAGCACCAACGTCACGTGGTAACAAGCGTGCGATCACTCGCCAATAACTGTATCGATCTCATAACAGCGAATCAGTATTCCTCTCAACTCCATTTCATTCAGAAGCACGTGCAACTAATTCTGGTAATAAATAACCCATTATTATACAAAGCATTATCGCCTTTATTTTTTGAGCATAATGGACTATAATAGCATGAGGTGATGCGTCGATGATTGAATTTCAAACCACGATGCAAGTCGGTATTTCGCGGGTCGTTCGACTTGAATGAAGTTCATTGATTTTCTTGATATTGATTCTATATTGTAAATAAGGAAATTGGACAAAATATTTTATCAGTTAGTAGATATACTGACGGTTTGTAGTAGATCATGGAATAAATTTAACTGTCTAAGGAAGCAGTAAATTGTGTGTTCTTGACTAAAGACCACATAGTACGCAGATTTTTACATAATATGTAGATCGAATCTATCAATATTTTAAAATAATGATATTAATCGTAATCAATCAAGCGACATTGGTGAACCTCAAATCCATACTAATATTAGAAATGCATGAAAGTAACTCTGTCTGTCTGTCTGTCTGCTTATCACGCTAAACTACTGAACCGATTAAAACGAAATTACACAGTAACAGATGGTCTAGAGCGTGATGGGCTACTTTTTAACTGGAAAAATGGGTCGAAGATTATATGAAAGTCCACATGGACGGAGTCGCGGGCAACCAATCGTTAAATATATCTGTTATGACGTTATATAATTACGTTTATCAGAACTACACATATAGCATTATATTTGATTTTGAGGGTTCAAAACTATTATTAAGTCTTCTTAAGTCTTCAATTCAGGAATAGTTTATTTTGAAGGCAGTTTGAGGCAGAGAGCGCACGTACTTTCTTAAACACCTTCCCCTACTAATTGTTACTAGAGGCCGAATAAGAAGTGTTCTGCGTTCGTGGTTCATAGTCATAAGTACATTGACACAGCAAGTAACCACTTAAATACCGCCTCAGTCAATGACAAAGCCGAGATACGAGTATAATGACAATAGCCGGCGGAAGAAAGGACAAACAATCAAACGTACTTTTTACATAATTGTACATGTAATTAGCGATGCTCATTGGTATTTTAAGTTTGACGACCTTTTTAGCATCCAAATTAACAATCTTAAAGGTCCTATAATTTTACTTATATTTATGAAAACAATAACGTATCAACGGTTCTATACCAATAACTTACATTCAAAAGGTTATTGAATATTCTCGTTTTGTCCAAGAGACGTAAACTAGGCTGAGCATGGTCAGTAAAAGATCATATTTAATAATCCATACTAATATTATAAATGTGAAAGTGTTTGTTTATTTGTTTATCCTTCCTTCACGCCGTAGCTAAGAAATCAATCAATCGACCTGATTTTTGGCATACAGTTAGTTGCAAAGATGGAGAGTAACATAGGCTACTTATTAACTGGAAAAAAGAGTTATAAGAGGGAAGGGGGGGGTCAAAGTTTATATGAAAGTCCACGCGGACGGAGTCGCGGGAAACAGCTAGTAATTTCATAAAAAGAGTTACTATATACTACTAGTTCAGTAGTCGGGTGATCACTTAAATTGTAAATGTTTAAATGATTTTATGACAAATAAATTATTATTATTATTATTATTTACAATAAATGTTCTTAAAGGTTGTTTGATAACTGTTACCGAAGTGCCTGTAAGTGTACCGGTTACTTAATTTAGTAGATCTCACTTCTGAATGAATCTATTAGATGTTTGAGTGTCATCACCCCTTATGGGGGTAAATACTACAAAACGTTAACACATACACAAATTAATTCCTTTGCAGATAGTTATGATTAAAGAGAGCATGATAGTGGAGATACTGCAACAAGATTCTCGATGAACTTAAGAATTCTCTTTGCAATAAATATCATAAAAACCTCTTGCCTCATATAATAACGTATACTTAACTACGTGTGTTTTTCTATTTGTCCGATATAATAGTCTGGTTTTCTTCAAACAGAGCAAATGAACATGATATTCTGAAACGATAGTAATGTTATTTTTAAATAAAAGCAAATAGATACCACCAGTCATACATACATATATGACTCACATCCATATATTATGACATACATCACATAGTCATAGACATCTTAATCTGGATATATGATTATCTATGCTCTTTCATGGAAATTCACTGAATTTTGGCATGTAGGTAGATTATCATATAGGCTTTATTCTATACTAATATTATATAGAAGTAAAGTTTGTGTGTTTATTAAATTGTGAGGGGTAATCTCGGAATCTACTGAACCGATTTTAAATATTCTTTCACCATTAGAAAGCCACATTTTGGCTGAGTTTCATAGGCTATATAAAAAAGGGATTGTCCAACGAAGTGGGCTCGGGTCAGGTAGTAAGATATAATGTGGCAACCACTTGGTGGAATGGTAATACAACTGTCTTCTGTAAGGGTTGTGGGTTCGAAGCCTACTTGCTGCTTCTGCTTTCCAAAATAAAAGTACTTTATAACTTATGTAGTTGCCATAACACAAGCTCTGCTTAGCTTTAGGATTAAATGGCCCCATGTTTTTATTGTCCTGTGGTATTATTAGTATTCGACTCCCTCCAAAATATATACGTCCTTGCAAAGTGAATTATCCCATAGAGGTCATTGGCAGTAATAGCAAGGAGGTGCTCAGTCAGGCGTCGCCTCTAGGACGGTCGGGCCATATAAATGATTGTCACTTGCATGGTGCTACCATCAGTGTTACGACATGGCCCGCACGGTGAGTACTTGGGAATTTCTTACGGTTTACTTAGAAATTACTTAAAATTGTTATTGATTTAATTATCATTCGTTTGAGTTAATTATTTATATGCCTAATGATTTGAGTGATGGTGTTTTTTTGAAAAAATCAATAAAGATTTAATAAAGAATGATGTATATAAAGAAGCGTTATAAAATGTCACTGTTTTTAGGAGGTGTCTATTATCATTTATTACAGTAAATTTATTCATAAATTAATCATCGTGGCATATATAACTATGTTTGCTTTTTTTCACAAACAAGCAGACCCGTGTCCACTTCGTTGGGCATAATTTTAATTATCCTTTTCGGTTTTTATATAGCCTATGACACTCAGCAATAATGTGGATATCTAGTGGTGAAAGAATTTTTATAATCGGTTCAGTAGATCCCGAGATTACCCCTTACAATTTAACAAACAGACAAATTTTACTACTTTATAATATTAGTATAGATAAATAACAAAACAGTAATGATAAATATATTATGGTTCTATTAGTTTTATATTCATTAAAAATAATTAGGTAGGTATATTGTTTCACAATTAGAAATTTACCATTTTTTGATTTTACTTTTAATAACATACGATCGTTTATAAGAAACATGGAAATTACCTGTTAGCATAAATAATTTAATTATCGACTGTTAGCTGCTATATTATTTAATGTAATTAATTAATAACATATTATAACTTCTTTAACGACACGATTTCTTTACAGATCCTATCCTTCGCTATTGCCTTCTGCCTCCTCGCTGCCTCCCTCGCAGCTCCCGCAGAAATCGAACCAAAGGATGCACCTGAGAAAGACTTAGAAGCATCCGCCTCACATTGGGGCGGTTACGGTTACGGCCACGGTTACGGTCACTTCGGCGGTTACGGTTACTACCCGCACTACGGATACGGATGGGGCTGGCCGAGCTACGGTTACGGGCTATACGGTCACGGGTGGCCGTACTACGGTCACGGTTACTGGTGGTAACGAGGCTACTTCCAAAGATATCGAATACTTGCCGCACGTTATTTAGAACTATTGTATCTTAACACGTAAACTATCACTTGATATTTCTATTTTGTTCTATGAGATGGACCATATGACATACATATATACAGTGTTCTAATGGGAACAACGCTTCGTATCAAACCCACTGAGGCGTCTTTGAGCATCAATGTAGAGCTGTCAAACACAGTTTTTAAGCAAATATTGTTGACTAAACCTTTTACAACCTAATCTATTTATTAGTTTCATTAATTAAAAATCAACGATATTCTGACTATACATTTTTGCGGAATACGTACGTATACATATACTTTAATTAGCTATATCTCTAATGTATAAATATGTAAACCTCTCATATACCCTATCTCGTACGTGTTCCCGGGTAATTCCAATTAATATAAACAAATATTGTGTTAATAATTAATAGCATACCTTTTATTGCAACGTGTATATTATATTAAATAAAGCTTTAATAATAAAGGAATATTATTGTATAAGTAATAAAATGTGAATTAAATTATTTTAAAACCAATTTTGTTTTTCTTGGTATTTACTGATGAATATTCGAAAACTATGCTGTTAAGCTGAATTAGACCAGCTCCCCATGAGGGGTGAAACCCTCCCACAGAAAACTACGTCAAGTATAGTACGCGTCACGAATCTTCAGCGCTGAACGAAAACGCTGCGCAGAAGTCAAAAATAAGGTATCGAGTAAGTATCGTCGGGTGCGCGAGCGTTGATTGGTTGTCCCAGTCGTGTTGTCTTTCTCGCACCAATACGTCAATTACGAGCGCGATTCTACCGATGCGCAGCTATTCTCGTCCAGCGCTAAACATAAATGACGTG
>DWAJ01006724.1:0-10087 GCA_018238005.1 Eurema mandarina | reverse complement strand
CAGAAATTAATTTATTTTAATTGCGTGATTGATACCGGCTTCGGATAACAAGAAACGATTTTCACTGTTTAATATAAGTTAATAATTGAACATAGGATTATTCCCACGAGGCGCGATTGTAAAAGTAAAAGGAAAAAACTGATTTATTATAGCTTGGGTTTTTATGTATATTTTTTGTAGTTTGAATCATATATATAGTAACCATCAAGTACCTTTAGCGCTGAATGAAACCTGCGCAGAAGTCAAAAATAAGGTATCGAGGTAGCGGTGCGGCGCGCGGCGCGCGTGATCGTCGGGTGCGCGAGCGTTGATTGGTTGTCCCAGTCGTGTTGTCTTTCTCGCACCAATACGTCAATTACGATCGCGATTCTACCGATGCGCAGCTATTCTCGTCCAGCGCTAAACATCCGTGACGCGACCTATACAGGGTATAACGTTACAGGTAAAATAGGTATAGCGAGAACAAATTCATGTCGGTGAGAAGATCTCCTCAGAGATGTCATTGCGTTCGTTCGGTAAGTGGGAGCTACAGAAACCTATTTTCCTTTCTCATTTTTTCCCTTTTGACACAAATTCTTTCCTTAAAGCCTAAAAACGAATACAAACGAAAATATAAAACAAGGTGAGTTCGTTCACAATCACTGCCTCTAAAAATAAAAAATGTTTTATGTCTGAGTAAATTTGAAACAAATATTTTCAGAAAGTCTACATGGTGCCTACCACCGGTTCGGGAACTAACCCGGCGAGAAGAACCGGCGTAAGAAACTCGTACGGGTCCCACACTCTAATACAAGTCATAATCATTATCAGTTTCGCAATTACAGACATTAATTTATTATTTTATAGATAAGAATTATTTGTATACAATAAAATGTAAATATAATACATAGTTGTCACCTTGTACTTTGATACAATTTACAAATATATTCATTATTTAAATGTATTTCTTTTGAATTAGATTAAAATTTTTGATGAGGCCTTTATTTTATAAATGAATTTGGGCTCAATAGTATACTGCCACGCAGTCAAAATAAAGGGCTGTCAATTTACTCTTACTTACTTTCAGTGATTTTGTAAGAATGTGGATACTTTTGATAAGATAATGATATCTGTAACAAGATGTTTGTAGTGGAATAGTAGGATCCCTAAAAACTAACAATATTGTTTTTCTATATTTAAAACTATATACCTACACTTCTATACCCCTTCTGCTACCTTTTAATTTGGGGAAATCCTCATAGAATACTCTCAGGAAAAGGACTTTGAGTTAATTCGGACTTCTACCAAACAAAACCTTGTGTTCTTTCGCACTACAGCGTGTAGGGGTCACGGGTACCTTGACAGATTCTTCCAGGAAATCAGGAAATTTTACCATAATATTTTAATAAATAATAAATAAATAAATATTTTCAGGACATTTATACACAGCGCCATTTAGTTCCAAGCTAAGCCGAAGCTTGTGTTATGGCAACTAGATAACGAAATAAACTACATATACATACTTTTCTTTTGTAAATACATACATGACATACATAGCAACACCCAGACCTCAGAAAAATACAAATGTAAATTACAAATATATTTTTCCAGTGTGGGAATCGAACCCACTCGCTACCACTGCGCCAAGCGGTCGCCAATAGTTTATTTTATTGAGTTATTTCATAATTAGATTATAATTCAGTATAGCAATTAGCATTAACCTTTGAAACGGTTGTTATAATTTTGGGATTACCCTCTTAAAGCGAAATATTAATTATATCACATTATGTATCATTCCTATCATTAATTAATTAAATTATTTGTTTGTTTGTAGGTTACATTGTTGATAAGTAGTTACTTTTGTGATTAACAGATAAAATAGATAATGGTTCTTTTTTAATATCGCGTGCTATTTTAATCCTATAGACCAATGTAACAATTTTTTTTTTCTTCAAGAATATGCAATAATCTGATCACGATCCTTCACAATAAACAATTAGAACTGTTTACTCATAGTTACCTATTTCCTACTTATTTGTGAGGATGTGTGTAAGTATGATTGTTGTTTTCGCGCAAAACTACTAAATAGATTTCGCTTAAGTTTGGCGTGCATGTAGATAAGGTACTGACATAACATACAGGACGTTTTGTATTCTGATATTACGGCTGGACACGATAAGTATGTGGTCCAGCTAGTATACTACAAAAAGACAAGTTGCTGAAAAATGCCTTATTTATAACTTAAGGAGCAAATGAGCAGGCGAGCACTTGATGGAAAGTGGTCATCGCCGCCCATCAACACTCACCTACTAGACCTATGTTTACTAGTAATATAGTTAATCAACTTAAAAAAAAATTAAACTGACTTCATGATAATACCTATTCAACAAAAAAATAATCGTTCAAATTGGTTCATAATCGGCGGAGATATTGCGTTAAAAAAAACATACGGGTCGAATTGAGAACCTTCTCCTTTTTAAAGTCGGTTGAAAATAATACACGGCGATTCGGCGAATCTTTTTTCTTCAGAAAACCCTCTCACAACCAACAAGATGTAAGGAATAATATATTGGAAAAATATCGCTGAGACAGTCCATTGAAACGTGTACACTATGTCAATTTGTATGTCTTTGATGAAACATTATAATTTATACATCAATAAACGGAAATAAAAATAATTTTTCATCATTACACACATGAATAACTTTTATTTATTATATAATAGCACAAACATAATATTAACTGGCGGCCTTATCAGATACTACTAGTCTTTAATAAATGTTATAGGGAAGATAGAACTACGGAAACTGTTCGCTAATAGATATTCGCGGTAGAAGCTATTTTAAAGCGAAAATGGCGAGTTATAAAGAAGAAAATAAAGCAGGGGATAGAAGATAATATAAAAAGAAAACAGGCCTTTTGTAGGGCTTATTCTTGCCATTTGCCGACCAGCCCCGGCTTCGCTTGCCTTTCCCTTGAATCACTCTATCTGTTAAAAAAAAACAGCATGAGAATCGGTTGCGTAGTATTCAAGATTTAAGTATACATACGAATATAGGGACAGAGAAAGCGACTTTGTTTTATACTATGTGTGTGTGTGTGTGTGTGTGTGTGATAACCCATAATGTACATTCTTCTGCGCGTTTCTGGATCGTGCGAGAGTAATAAAGACCTTGCTATCCAACTTACCACTCTAGCTTTGTATTTATTTATTTATTTATTTGTTTATTAAAAAAAATCCTTCAACAAAAATTCACAGTATATAGTAGAATATATGACAATAGTTTTTATGATTTTTTTTTTAAAGGATGCGTTCAACATAATATTTGTTCAGATAGCACATTACATTTAAATTACTAAGTTAAATACACAAAAAATATTACAGACAAAAAAAATAAAACTAAATTGCATCGACAGCATTAATCAGCAAATTTACAAGCTTAATATTGAAAAGCGATAAAAACTGTATACACGACCGAATAATAAGTTTTTGACAAGCAAGAAGAGCTCTTAATTCTCGTTTAAACTTACCGATCTAAATCACTATTTCTAGATAAAACGTTATAATTATTACAGACTCGGAGCAAAGTCGAATATGGAAATATCACTATTGTACCATCTTCTCGGAAAACCAAACCAGTGGTTTGTAAATAGTGTTTGAACCGCACCAGTACTGAAACCGTAATAAGTGAGCTCATACAGTTACGACCTACCTTATACGGAATAAGCAAATAATCGTATGGAAACTGAGATCATGTACAATAAAAGAATTCTGGGTTTGAGTTTGTTTCAACAAATACGTTAGTCAAACGTTTTCGCACGAAATTGTAATTTACGTCAGCATTTTTTTTTTACTTTAGTGGAAAATTTGATGACATATATTTTTGTGGTTAGACATAATATGTTTTTGGGATTTCTTAAAAAATAAATAAACAAATGACCGAATAGGTTTATTGACGTTATTTATTATCAAATATTGAAATAATGCCTATATTCCTAAAAATACACAAAACCTATATTTTCTTTAGTCGAGGAATTTTTTTTTTCAAAGAAAAGCTGGTATTATCGGACACATTATCCTGTTGCAATGTTTTCTTGTTGTTGTTAATAATATTCTTTAATAAACAATTAAACCCATATCATCAATATCGGTTCAGTAGTTTGACAGGAGTAGGTACCTATCTCTGTAAAATTGTTGTAGTCCCAACGCTGATTTTCAGCAGCTTCTTAAGCAATTCGAATTTTATCACACCTATCTTTCAAAGGATCATATAATAGATGTCATTGAAACACGCTTTCCGTATTCACGTTACGATATTTACATAATTATATTGTTAGTTGTAATTAATTAAAGACGCAATTAACTCTCACAATGACGTAAAATGTAGTATTAACAAGTAACAACTACGCCTATTTCAAATCAAAACAAACGACGAACCAAACTCGTTCGTTTCGAAGAAAGAAATCGTGTATCTTTTTGCAAACAGTCAGCTGCAAAAGTCTATGAACACATTTCATATTTAATATCAAAATGTATACTTACTGAAATTATAATTTATAAATGTGAATATTTGTGAGGACATCTTAGGACATAAAATTTATTCCTTACGCAAAAACTGATAAATCGAAAGTTAATTTAGCATGTAGGTAGAATAACATAAGATTACTTTTTATTCCAGTATTCTCACGGGAAATAAAAACGCGGAGCACAGCCTACATATGCCTATGTTCCATAAAATTCAAATTGTTGTTGATTCTTCATTGTAATATACTAACTATAACGACATTATTTCATCGCGTCAATACACATATTATAAACACAACAAAAAATACCCAATACATGAACAGTCAACTTTACTAATTGACTGTACATTAATGGGCAAAAAGTCGTGACGTCTGTAGACGACATATTGACCTGCGCACGCGTCATCGCGTCAATATATAACGCGGGGCGGTGTCAAATCGATTCAGATTGAACTGAGCTGTCGGTCAGAACACACGTTATTACAAAAATGTATACAAATCCGTTTGAACGTAAACATTCAGCGCTGCGTCAGACGCTAGACCGTCTGATCCGAGGGGAAACTCGTCTTAGCTTCAGAAAGAAGTCGAGTTTATCGAAGACTAACAGCAGCGCCTCTTCCGTCTCATCTTCGTCAACAATGTTCAACAAGTTCAATGAGAAACGTTGAAGGGATGTGTTGTGATGTGCTGTGATATGTTGTGATACGCTTCGCTCTGAAGCAGGTTGGTATCTTTTGCTTCTTTTAGACTAATACCTGCACCAATTTTTATGTCTTCTCTTAAGGCTTTTAAATAGCCGTTTTGCGACCGTTATTATTTTTCAATAATATCGTTTTAGCTAAGCTTATAATACACAAATAATGTGACTTTCTATATGCGATATAATTATCCAAATTGGTTTAGGAGATAGAGATTATTCTTTGCGTACTTATACATCTTACCTGAATATATAGTAGTATTGAGTATAGATTTAGCTTAGTGTTTTAATAAAGGTATTCGAATAATATAGTTTTTTTAATGTGCAAAAACAAACTTATTATTTCTGCAGACAGTTATTGTAATAATAGTACCAAGTATAGTAATAATAGGTATAGACAGTAAAACCTTAAAAATATTAAACTTTTTAAAAGTTGATATTTCAAAGCACATGTCAGATGTCAAGACTGACCTAGCTCGGTGTGTCTGTTGCACATAAGTAACAAAAGCATAGACCGTTATTGCAAAGTTTTACCGTTTCTGTAGTCACTTTAAGAACTGGGTTAGTTAGGTAAAATATAATAAAGCTTATATTAAAGGCCAATAATATCTAGGTATATATATACATTTGAAATAATATACTAGTCGTGCCCTGCGGTTTTACACGCGAAACAAAGTATCCTATGTCTAATCTACCTGTATGGCAAATTTCAGTAGTTTTTATTTGAAAGACTAACAAACATACAAACATTCGTACTCTCAATAATTCGCATTTATAATATTATAAGTAAGATTTCATGAGAATATTAAATTTATATTAATAAATAACTTGTGAAAAATAATATATATGATAAGTACTCATTAATTGAATAAATAATATTTTTACTTCTAAATTACAATACATTAATAAGCGAAGCGATTTCATTCCACACTATATATACGTTAAAATAAACATAGTTTAATAACTTATGTTTTATGTTAAAACTATCTTAACATACGTATGTGTTTCAATGTTTAGGTCACGATTAATTATTTATGGTCGATCAAAGTATGGCAAAACGAGTTTATTAAATTGGCCAGGTGCCGCATATTTATGTACAGAAATCTTTGATATGTTTTTTTTTATAATATTCTAAAGCAACAGCTAATTTAGTCAATTTCTTCTTCTTGGTTAATAGCAGTGCTGCGTTAGCACAATTTTGCCAATGTCTAGTTGTATATAGATAAATTAAGTTTGAGGATCGATATTTGGTTGTGGCAATCAGCAACACGTGCTTTCAATAACACAGCCAAATATCGACCCCCTAGTCAATTTCATTTGTTAGTAATTGTACTAATCCATATTATAATCTACATTGACGAAAAATGACAACTAAATTCATTTCGTACTAAATGCGTAAAGATTAACAAATATCTACATCTAAGGAACTTTTAAAGATAAATAATGCTTTCATAAGTATTTCTAGTAAGATTAAGACCTTAAGAAAAAACATTTACTTTATTTTTCTTCATTTTATTATTATGTATAATACAAAAACTAATGGCCTAATGCCAGGTGCATAACACGATAACAGCGGAACCGATCTTCATAATTCTTGTTTTAGAATATTCCTTGAAGTACGAGCATTGTTCTTAATCAGAGAAAAGTATCCATTTGTATACTTCAATATTTAACGTTTCGCAACCGATTCTCATGCGGTTTTTTTAATAGATAGAGTAATTCAAGAGGAAGGTTTATATGTATAATACATGTATAATATGCAAGCGAAGTCGGGGCTGGTCGCTAGTAATGTTATATGATCGTAAAGCAATTGCATCCGTCCTCTTGTTTTTCAATTATCGGACACGTCCGGTTTAACCGGAGTTCAATGTTACCAAGGCCTTCAATTATTATCTTATCTCAAATAACATTCCTATACAAATGTATGTAATAAATGTTTATTTGAAAACAATGTTCGTTTTTTAAAAAATGGCGGCCAAAAAGTATTATTTTAAAAGGTAAAAGGGAAGAGGTTTAACAAGGCGTTCATTAGTCAAAAAAAACCTTTTATTTTATTCTAGAACAGAACAAGAATACAAAAGAAGTTTGTCATAATTATATTTCTTAAAAGGCCGGTCGATCGTCAATTACCTACTGAAAAAAACTCCAAAAGAAATACTAAATTATTGTGCAAACAATCTCTTTATGTAGCTAAAAAAAGATGTATTTGGTCGTTTGGTTAAAAATTTTCCACTCCAAATGAAATAAAACGTGCAAGCGCACGCGCACACAAAGCAATTATATTGTTTTGATAAATTTACATATAAATTAGGTATATAAATATAAATAAAATTACGAATTAATTTTAAATAACTATATCTTATTTAAACAAAAACGCTAAGTAAAGATTTTTTCGTCTATAGGTAAAAACTATTATAATTATTATTACATAATCAGTTTTCAGATTAGATTGTACAATTAAATATTAATAAATAATAATATACATAAAGATAATATAAGTCTATACTCAATTGAATCTCTCTAGAAAAAAAATTTAGAACAAAAAAATCATAAGGAAAATTCTAAACATCTAATGGCCACTTAAATTATAAATGAGTTCTATTTAACATAACTTTTAATAATATAATATGAATTAACTTAATAAATAACAATCTTTTTTCAGCTCAAAACTTAAGACTATCTGTTTACTGAATTTCATTATAATCGGTCTAGTTGTGACAAATATCTAACCTATACGTTGCACCGCTTAGCTAATTTTAATTATTTGCTTTATTAAATTTTCGTTTCTTTTGTCCACAGTACGTTGACGATGGAAAGACTCCGGGGTACGAGGATTGTATCGTTCGTGGAAATATTGAGCCCGTTTGGAAACGTCATAGTAACCTAATGAATTAATAAATGCGTCATACGTTAATTGATTTGTTTTATTTTATTTTTCCCAGTTTAATGATGGTCATTAAGGTTTATTATATTAAAGCGAATAATTAAGAAGGTTTTATGGTTAGCGACTATCTCCGCTAATGGATAATAACAAAGTTATATGCTATATATAAAAATGTTTAAAGTTCGAATGCAATGTGTCCTGCAATAAATGTTTCTTTATTTCTTTATTCTTTAAGAGTATTTTTAAATTACAGAGCATAATGCGACATTTTGATCAATTATGTCAAATTAAAAAAAAAAAAACATCTGTTAATACAATGTACATAGTACATTTGAGAGTTCTCGATATATTAAGATGTAGTTGAAACATTCAATGTTTAGCATTATTCCGCATAATGGACAATAATGATATAATTGATGAACTAAGATTATCTAGTATAGATTATACAAAGGGATTATATAAGAAACTAAGAAAGCACTACTTACTACTTAGTGCTTTCGCTCGATGTGAAAATTAACAAATGTTTTTCTTTCACTTAACATTGATGGAAATGTCGCGTTATGCTCTGTAATTAAAAAAAACTATGTCTATATTAAAATGGCATCTATATTAAAAGACCGCCTTTTTTGTGTATGGAAATATTCAATATAAACTTAGTATTATTGGCTAAAGTATAATTAATATTGAGGTGTTATGCCGGATGTATTTTCAAGTAGACGCGGCCTTAATGTTTCAAAGTCAAAGTCAAAGTCAAATGCATTTTTATTCAACTACGTAGTCTCTAATTAATAATTAAGGTATTTGAAAGTTTCATCGACTTTTGCGATTGACTGTACTCGTATAGACGAAGTAGGGGTCTGACTTATAGGGAGCTACAGACCTCGACATGATATTGACCCTTAAATGGGCGTCTAGCCGGTTCTTCTAGGTTAGGGTTTCATTGTCAACAACATTCAAGATGTACTATTACATTTTTCCTGCTTATTCATAGCTAGATGTGACCCCCGGATTCGTTCGCAAACACAGCTCGATTTTTTAAACTCATACTAATAATTGTTTAACTTATGTATCTTGATTTTCATCTTTATACTCGCAAATCTTTTCATATTTATCCTTTCCTGTATGGTTGCCTGGTGGAAATGGCTAACAGCCATAAGGCCGCCATTTACATGTATATTCTTCTTTTTTTATGTTGTAATGTTGTTTTTTTTACATGTAATAAAGAATTTATAAATAAATAAATAAATAATAATATTACAAATGCGAAAAATATCCTTGGCTGTTTCTCTTTCATACCTAAACTATTGAACCGATTGCAATGTAATGTGGTACACAGATAGCCTGAGGCTACATGTGTACCACATAGACATAGGGTTTTAATTGTATAAAAAGATTGTAAGAAACCAGCTGGTAATAATAATTATCAGCAAGCGAATTATTACTTGCTTAATAAAAAACAGTACTTTTTTAAAATAGATAAAAAATAAATAAATAAATAAGTGAAACCGTAGGACATTACTAGCACACCTGGTGCAGGCATTTGTATAATCCATTAAGTACATAATAAATAAAAAACCTCCTTAATGCTTTTAGGTTTATCTTAATAACACATTTAAATATAAGAAGGAAATTCGCACCGAGATATAATTGTGACATTTGAAATAAATCACAATATATGTACATACTAATATTAATATGTATAATAAACCGGCTAAGTGTGAGTCGGACTCGCACGTTGGGTTCCGTATCATTATATAAACTAGCTGCGAGCTTTGCCGGAACAAAGCTCGAGCTTGTTTGTTTCTTAGAGGCAATAAATAGACATAATATTTTAGATTTTATTAAAATTATTTTTTATAAGAACAGAATTCATCATATCAGCCTGTCTGTGTCCACTGTTGGACGTAGGCCTCTTCAAGTGATGTCCAGCGCGACCGGTCCCCAGCCACCTGCATCCAACGGGACCCAGCGATTTTTACCAGGTCGTCGGTCCATCTCGTAGG
>DWAJ01006723.1:0-10087 GCA_018238005.1 Eurema mandarina | reverse complement strand
CATATCTCCTTTAACATAAATATTCCTTATCTTACGTCATATTGTGACAGCGCCACTATCCGTGTCACTGAGGGTATTTGGAGATATTTAGAATTTTATACAACACGTTAACACAGTATGAAAAGAGTCCAGTAATCAGACGTTACAACATCACGTGTCCTAAGATTGACTTACACAATAGATTTTCTGTATTGTCTAACTATATAAATATATTATTATTATATACATTATTACTATAATATAACACACGCATCCAGCGAAAGCACTACTTAGTATTTTTGAGAGTTCTCGATATATGAATGACGAAACATGCAGTTAAGACATTCAACGTTAAGCATTATGTCGCATAATGCGCTCTAGTGCTATAATTGGAAAACTAGATTTAGTTGCAGTTATTACGAAGTCGGGTTGGAGTTTTTTTTTAACTTTCCCAGTGCATTATGAATTATATGTTCATTGGAGTGTCTAAAATATTGTCATTGTCAACTAACGCTCGCGCGCCCTTGGTATTTTATAACAATAGAAATTGAAATTTCATAAATCTTTAACAATATATTATTTTAAAAGTAGCTCTGTCTCTCGGTTCTTCTCGCTTAAAACAAGATTTTATCTATACTTATATACAATGGTGGACATATAATTAGAAAACTACCAACGGTAGACATAATCCATACTAATATTATAAATGTGAAAGTGTGTTTGTTTGTTTGTCCTTCCTTCACGCCGTAGCTAAGCAATCAATCGACCTGATTTTTGGCATACAGTTCGTTGAAAAGATGGAGAGTAACATAGGCTACTTTTTAACTGGAAAAAAGGGTTATAAGCTACAACAGCTAGTGTAAAATAATTTACCGCAGTCGTTTATATTTTGAAATTAAACAATAACAATATGTTCAATGATTTATCATTTATTAGTAAAACAATATAAGTCTCACTCCACAAGTGCACTGTCAATATTATGTTACGCACAAACATTTCAATCAGTTTTAAGGTATGAAAACTACTGGACAACTAATTAGAAACAATAACAAAAAAGAAAAAAAAGCAGTGGCTCCTAAAAATGTTGCCAGTGCCTATAATACATAAATATATAATTAGGTAGGTACTAAATTAAAAAAATAAAAATACAGAGCATATTACTATACTAGCTGTGCCCACGACTTCGCCCGAGTAGAAAAGTGACTTTGGGCAGCATTTTTGAAAGTGCCTAACCCGCGCCAACACACGTTCAGCAAGTTCAACGTGATTCTTTAAATTGCCATAACTTTTTTATTTATCAACCGATTGACATGAATTAAAGACTAAATGTTAAGTGAAGCTTACCACAATATATAATTGAAAACCCCATCTAGATAGGATGAGTCGTTTCTGAGATTAGCGTCCACAAACAAACAGAGAAACAGACAAAAATTCCAAAAATCATTGTTTTGGGTTCTATTGGGTTAATAAAGGTCTCCTATAATATTTTTTCTCATATATCTTCCATGTACAGACAGCGACTCGTTACGTTTTTATTATATGTATTGTTGATATATTCTTTGTTACAATATAGATATATACAATATTAAACAATCTTAAACTATTGGAAATTTTGTAACTGCCTTCTTCAAGCCTAACTCCTTGCCTTATAGCTTAAAAGTGATTTCTACCAGGCAACCAATCACATGTACATAATTACAATTAGTTTTGATACAATACAAGTAACAGGCGACCTTATCGCTTAAGAGCGATCTCTTCCAGGCAACCCATATTAAAGAGAGTAAAAAGAAAATATCAATATTATCTATAGTCTAAACATTTAAATAAAATTTTAGTGTCTGTTTGTGATATTGAAATTAACGCTTTTTGAAACATGCATATGAATGTCTGCCTGTCTGTTTGTTCCGGCTTATCTCTAAAATGGTATGACATATTTAGACGAGACTTTAATTTACAGTTCATGTAGTAAAGAGTAATTTGGCCTCATTTTTTTTTGATTTAGAAAAGTTCTTTTATTTTTGAAAAAGAAAATAATGTTGCAATGTCCAAGTACTGTCCAGTATCGCGCGTATAATAAGTCAATTAATTGTTGCCATGTTTTGTAATTATAGCAACCTTCGTAGGCATTAAAAAAACGAGTAAAACCGCTGAACACAGCTAGACTGTCATATAAAAATAATTATCAAATGTGTTACTAAGCGCATAACTCGATAACAGCTCAACCGATTTCGATCATTCTTTTTTAAGATTTTTTTTGAAATAAGTTTATTGTTCTTAAGCAGACATAAATGGGTAGGTTTAAGATTAAAATTAATTAATTAAAAATAGCGTTACTTCTAAATTATACAATACCTAACTGTTTTCTTCTTTTTTCAAATCGGTTCAAAACAAAACACGTAATCATGAAATTTAATAAATTTTTACATTTGATTCTTATGCATATAGCAACGTTATGTTGGTAATAATTGCTTCGTCACTCAAATTTAAGTTCTACTCAAACATAGGAGTCTACTTAAAGATAAGGATACTATTTAAAGGTGATATAAGATAGTGATTATCAAACAATTCATTTGGCTACAATGTAAATAATAATTAAGTATTGCACTAGTGGTTTGCCCTGGCGTTTTGTGTTTCACGTTCGTAGAAAAATCGTCCCCTATTAGACTAGCTGTATAAGTATAAGATAGTAAAAGTATCATCAAAATCGGTCCACATACGGCTTACCTAAGTATATCCGAACAAACATAAAGTATAGTACGCGTCACGAATCTTTAGCGCCGAACGGAACCTGCGCAGAAGTCAAAAATAAGGTATCGAGGTAACGGCGCGGCGCGCGGGGCGCGTGATCGTCGAGTGCGCGAGCGTTGATTGGTTGTCCCAGTCGTATTGTCTTTCTCGCACCAATACGTGAATTATGAGCGCGATTCTACCGATGCGCAGCTATTCTCGTCCAGCGCTAAACATAAATGACGCGTACTATAATAAGCGTATGAATGGTCGAATTGAGAAACCTCCTTCTTTATTTGAAATCGGTTAATAAGAACTATGAAAGATCAAAGTAGGTTTAACCTTGAAGAGTTAATTTACCTAAAGGTAGTGTAAATGTCACACCGATCAAATGTGCTTTAACCGCGTAGGACCCGTTCCCGGGGCAATACCGGGATATAAAGTGTCCTGTGTTAATCCTATCTAGATACTAAATTTAAACTAAATCGGTCCAGCCGTTTTTGCGTGACAGAATAACAAACATACATCCATCTATACATTCTCATAATCTTTCACATCTATACTAATATATAAAGCTGAAGAGTTTGTTTGTTTGTTTGTTTGAACGCGCTAATCTCAGGAACTACTGATTCAAATTTAAAAATTATTTTTTTATTAAATAGACAATTTATCGAGGAAGGCTTTAGGCTACATAACATGACGCTGCGACGAATAGGAGCGAAGATATAATGGATAATATGGAAAAAACGGGGGAAATTATTCATCTTTGAGGGCTTCCTTTGCGTGCGCTGCGAAAACGGTTCAAGATACAAAAATAATATGTATAAAAGAATTATTCCTCTTTAAATGATCTAAAAAAAAGTCCGCGACAGTATATGTCTATCTTCTAAGATTGACTCTCTATAACATAATAATAGAAATAGATCCGACGGGGACGAAGTCGCGAGCAATAGCTAGTTACTACATAAATATTAAATGTCCGTGTATAATTCTTTAGTATTTAATATCACTGCTATCCTTGGTCGAAACTTTAATGGAATCAATTAGTAATTAATCGTCAATAATTTGTATGATTGGTTCATATGAGGAAAATGTTGACCTTGACTCATTTCAGTAACGAAAACAACAGAACGCTCTCTATGTGTGTATGTATGTATGTATGTATGTAGACTACTTTAAACATACAAAATCCAACATCTGGCCGCTTGTCTGTCTATACGTAAGAAACACGCAAAAGAATATATTTTAAACTAGCTGTGCCAGCGACTTCGCCCGCGTAGAAAAGTGACTTTCGACAGCATTTTTGAAAATGCCTAACCCGCGCCAATAAACGTTCAGCAAATTCAATGTGATTCTTTAAATTGCCATAACTTTCTTATTTATCAACCGATTGACATGAATTAAACACTAAATGTTAAGTGAAGCTTACCACAATATATCATTGAAAATCCCATGTAGATAGGATAAGCCGTTTCTGAGATAAGCGTGCACAAACAAACAGACAAACAGACAAAATTTTCAAAAATCATTGTTTTGGGTTCTATTGGGTTAATAAAGGTCTCCTATAATATTTTTTCTCATATATCTTCTATGTACAGACAGCGACTCGTTACGTTTTTATTATATGTATAGATATAGATAGATAGACTACAGAATTATTAGTAGCACAGAAGTGCAGTATTTCAGTTATATCATCTTGATAGACCTTCTAGATAGATTAGAAAAAATATGTATATGTATATATAATATGTTATCATACAAAGGTTATAGCGAGTCAATGTTAATAAATCGCAGCCTGTAGCCCTCCTCGATAGATATACTATCGAACACAAAAATAAATTTTCAATTCGAACAAGTAGTTCCTGAGAATAGCGTGTACAAACGAACGCTTATTTATTAACTACTAGCTGTTGCCCGCGACTCCGTCCGCGTGGACTTTCATATAAACTTTGACCCCACCTTCCCCCCTTATAACCCTTTTTTCCAGCTAAAAAGTAGCCTAAGTTTTATCTCAGGCTCTAGACCATCTGTGTACCAAATTTCATTACAATCGGCTGACAGACAGACAGACAGTTATTTTCGGATTTATAACATTAAAAGGGATTGATCAACTGTAGAAATAATTTTTGGATATTCATAATAAAGTCTATGTTTCATTGAATATTACGTTTTGTCTGTTTATATGTCTGTACAGCGGGAATAAATTCGCTGAGGGCCAACTTGTCTTCAATAGAAATAAATTAGTAGCTACTTAGAAACTCTATTACGAACATTTACTTACCATTAATATATAGAAGGACATTTTCATTAAATCATTGTACTATAGATATATAGTCTATATGATACTAAAAAAAATATAATAACCTAGTATGTTCGTTACAAAATTCCTTAGAATTTGATGTGATTTGTTCTCAAAAATAAGATAGGCAAAAACATTTATTATACACCTATACTAATATTATAAAGAAGTAAAGTTTGTGTGTTTGTTAAATTGCAAGGGGTAATCTCGGGATCTACTGAACTGATTTTAAAAATTATTTCACTAATAGAAAGCCACATTATTGCCGAGTGTCATAGGCTATATAAAAAAGGATTGTTAACATTATGCCCAACGCAGTGGGCACGGGTCAGCTAGTAGTTAATAATCCTCATTTCGTTAAAACAATGAAAAAATAATTTAAACAATATACATAATTACCTATATAAAAATAAGTCTAATTAAACGAGTCTTGATTAATGTATTTTTCGTCAATTAATTATAATGACTGATTTTTTACAAATTAAATATAATAGGTATTATCATTTTGCTTAGTTTTAATGAAAAATATTTGAAGACTATTTCATTCGAGCACTATAGTCTTAACTGCAACGTTTTTGTCTAGTTTGCACAATATGATTATTATTAGCTGTATACTTATTTGTTTACATTTAATATTTAGCGTAGGTACATGAAACATTAGTTTGAAGCTACATACCGATGTCAGGAAAACCACAACACGAAAAGTTTAATCAATACTCAACGATTACACTATGAAGACACTGATCTTTGTATATAACTACACTATATTATTAAAATTTTAAAAACACAAATCAATTTCTGTATTTTCACATTTCAACAGCGTTTCAAAACAACCAAAACATTGTAAAATTCAAAAAACAATGGGAAAATGTTGTATCATGTATGGTATATCGTTTCACTCTGTCTTTACCACTTGCAAGAAAGAGAAGCATATGTGCCACTTTAAATATTGACTAAAGTTTACCGCCATCTTGCGATAGTTCTGGAACTTTTGATTGATTTTAGCGCCATCTATGTATGAAGTGTTGTACTAGTACTATGGTTTGTAATTTTGTCGACAGATGGACGTTTTTAAAACATAATATAATATTATTTTATAGTTATAAAAAATGTGCATTGTATTAGTTCCTTGCCAAGATGATTTTTCATCATTAATTTGTTTATGTAATTTTATTTTTTAAATTACATTTGCGGTACAGATAATAAAAGCATAAGTGTCATAATAAAGTACGCCATAAATAGTTCTACCCTCAGAATTAAATTAATTATAAAAATAAAACAATGATTCTCCTCTGAAACTAAAAATATACATTTTCAATATTATTTCGTCAGAACACAAACTTTAAATAAACAAGAAGCGCTCAGTAAGTAGATTTCTATTCTTGTTTTTTTTTATATTTCTAAAATTTGTAAATATAAACTTTTAACACAAAATTTTTATACGTAGCCATGAAACATGCTGACGTTAGTTTTGTTTTTAATGTGTCTCATAAAAAGCATAAAACAGCCAATTTAATTTGCATATATATATCATCTGGGTTGACTTTCACACACTATAATTTATTCATGCGGGTTTTCCTAGAACGTGTTACAATTTGTATTATTTTTATTAGTTTTTTAAGAATTAATGACACAATTTTAAACCTATTTCTGTATATCTATACGGATACGGATATAAAATTATTTCTAATTATCCGTTAGTTTCGGATAATTTCGGTTACGGATATTAAAATTTTAAGGAATTTCAAAAGTAAAATACAAATAGCATACATATAATGGTTTTATTTATATGTCACCATTTGGTAGGAATTACAATCAGTCTGTGAGTAATTATTACAGCTATTTAAAATGAAAATGAATATAAATAAATATTGAGTGTTATCTTATCTACCTAAAATAAAAATGCCGTTCCTATCCGATATTATCCGAAACTTTTATTCGGATTCGTTACGGTTACGGATATTTTATTATATCGGATATCCGATAGTTTCGGTTACGGAGTTCCTTAACATCCCTAGTGATATTGTTTTCATTAACATTTGTGATGATGTCAGTCTGTTTGTTGCTCTGTAACGCTAAAACTACTGAATGGATTTCTTTGTAGTTTCTCATGAAAGTAGAATAGACCTTGGATTACGACATAGGATTTTTATCCAGCATTCGTCCCGGGAACGAAAATTATTCGTGTAAATAACAAGAAAAAGTCTTTAAGCTTATATATGTCGCAGGCGGATTGTATAATCCGCTGTATTACATTACGGCTAGCCGTTTTACAAAACAGGGCCGTTTTGCAAAGCGTTTAGCCGTATTGTCTTGCGTAGTGTTTGTATCATTATAAATTCTTATATTCTTATTATTTTTGTATCATTGTCACAGTTTTTGTATCATTAGAAAAAGAACTTCATTACTCAGCTTCATTTTTATTAAAGATGAGTAAATAAGTTTTTTTTTATAATGATAAATATGGCGACGAATACATTTATGCGGTTTTTTGCTTATCCGCATTCAATACGGCTAATCGTTGAACCGCCGCTTTGCAAAACGGCCCTGTTTTGTAAAACGGCTAGCCGTAATGTAATACAGCGGATTATACAATCCGCCTGCGACATATACATTGTGTTACAAAACAAGTGTCCGATCCGACAACCTCTTACTATAGACCGGTAGTGGGTCCTTATTTTGCTATTGTATTGAAAAATAACATAATTATTTTTTCCAATCAAAAAAAATAAACTAAGCAAAATTGCAAATTACAAGGCAACACCGTCTCGCGTTCACGTGCTTTGCTAGCTATAGGGTCTATGTGGTCCACGAACCGTACGTGAGTTGCCAGCATTTGTGAATTTCCTTGAATTCGTGTAAATTTTTCACTAGAAACATAATCTTTAAAACTTTATTGCATTGTTATTTTTAGATATCGATTTTTTGTTTTATTTTATTGGAAAAGGTTTTTAAATAGACAATATTACCCTTCAGGGTCGGACACATGTTTTGTAACACACGTATAAAAAACCTATGTAGTTAAGATTATATAAAATTTTGTGACAAGAATTTAAAGTATAACTCGCATCTATCTGTCTGTGTCTTTCGTGTAATTATAACGAAGCTATTGATACCTCATTTATTAAAATCGGTTAAGAAATTTAAGCGCTAGGTGGAACATACATACATACATAGTAAATTTTTAGGGTTCCATACACAAAGTAAAATAACGGTCCGTTCGTCCTTCAGGCTGTATCTCATGAACCATGATAGTCAGATAGTTGACATTTACACAGATTAAAACACAAATTTCTTATATCTGTCCCTATGTATGCTTAAATCTTTAAAACCACTCAACCGATTTTCATGCGGTTTTTATCAAATAGATTCAAGACCTTCCATATGTTTATAGTTACAGTAAAGTTAAATGTATTTTCAAGATGGCGTTGACCAATTCGTCAACTACCTCTATAGTGGATTCGAGTTCTGACAGCGGAGGTGGTAGACGGTGGCGGAATTTCTTCCGCGCCAATGGTTTGACCATCAGTGGGTCCAGTCGTGATGGTGATATATCTACCATAGATTTTGAACGGTAAGTTTATTATCATAATATCCTACTATCCTCAAAGTCAAAAGTATCTTTATTCAACTAGGCTACATATAGTAACACTTGAATCATCAAGGTAACAAAACGTTTACCACCGGTTCGGAAGGCAGTTTCTACAGAGAAGAACGGGCAACAGACTCTGATACTTGCTCTTCTTAAAATAAGAAAATACAATTGTAAATATAAACAAAAACTCAAGTATTATAACATTTATACATGAAAAAGGTATCCTACTAATATTATTATAAATGTGAAAGTTTGTGAGAATGTATGTATGGTGGTTTGTTATTCTTTCACGCAAAAAGACGCTGGACCGATTTAGTTGAAATTTGGTATGTAGATAGGTGATACCCTGGATTAACACATAGGATACTTTATATCCCGGTATCGTTCCGGGAACGGGAACTGCGCGGTCTAAACCGCGGGGCACTGCTAGTAGTACATATTTATTATTCTATATAATTATAGCTAGCTGTTGCCCGCGACTTTGGCCGTCAATTTCTGTTATTATGATTGCGGTTAAGATGTTTTTAAAATACATTTTAAAGTACTTCTGCGTAAATTATATCTTTAGTATTATTTTCTCATCCGACCACATTTGATAATTAATCATAACAAGGTTGTTGCGAGAGAAAGAGACCGTTCTATTGTGTCGGATGCGTTGAGCATTATCTCTTTCCCACAGAGATACAAGCTTATTCTACAAAATACATAAACCCCCGACCAAAAAAAGAAGCAAACTGCGCGTGTAACATTCCTTTCACACCTGACAAACAAACTTGAAGACCTGAACCGATTTCCACCAAACATAGCTAAGAACACTCTCGACGGATATACATTTCAAACAAAAAAAAAACGCATTAAAATCGGATCATCCGTTTGGGAGCTACGTTGCCTCAGACACACACACGCACGTCTAACTTATAACACCCCGTCGTTTTTGCGTCGGGGGTTAAAAATGAAAACAAAATTAGGCGACAGTATTATATATTATACGAGTACACGATGTTAAGAAACTTATGTCCAAACCTGAAGGGTAATATTCTCTAGCTAAAAACCTTTTCGAATAAAATAAAGTAAAAAATCTATATCTTAAAATAACAATGCAATAAAGTTTTAAACATTATGTATCTAGTGAAAAATTTACATAAATTGAAGGAAATTCACAAGCACTGGCAACTCACGTACGATTCGTAGACCCTATAGACCCGAGCTAGCAGAGCACGTCAACGCGATACAGTGTTGCCATGAAAATTTTGCAATTTTACTTTACTTTAGTTATTTATTCATAACAATAACAAAATAAGGACCTTCTACCGGTGTATAGTAAGAGGTTCTCCGATCGGACACTTGTTTTGTAACATACTGTATAGTACGCGTCACGAAACTTTAGCGCTGAACGAAACCTGCGCAGAAGTCAAAAATAAGGTATCGAGGTAGCGGCGCGGCGCGCGGGGCGCGTGATCGTCGGGTGCGCGAGCGTTGATTGGTTG
>DWAJ01006722.1:0-10087 GCA_018238005.1 Eurema mandarina | reverse complement strand
GGTTCGTGGGTTCGATCCCCACATCGTACAAATATATTTGTAATTTACATTTGTATATTTTCTGGGTGTTGCTATGTATTGTATGTACGTATTTACAAAAGAAAAGTATGTATATGTAATTTATTCCGTTATCTAGTTGCCATAACACAAGCTTCGGCTTAGCTTGGAACTAGATGGCCCTGTGTATAAATGTCCTGAAAATATTTATTTATATTTATGTTACCAATGAATATTGCAACAATAGCTGTTAAAGAGAGAGAGATTTTTTTTAATTTTTTTTATTCCATGAAGTGGTGAGACGAGCTGGTAAGAGAAACGCCAGGCCATAACCAATGTAGTGCTACCCAGAACATTGCTCCGGGCAGCGGTGCACTACATTGATGCTCCCCACTTCTTCACTTCCCCACAAGATTCTAAAACTCCTTGATGATTCATGCTCCATGCTCTCTTGGTCTCTCTTGAGACATCCTGATGAGAACGCAATACCTGTAAAGGTAAAACGAAACACAGGAGCGTTTTAGTTGGTAGAAGTCCAAATTACCCTTTCTCCTTTTCCCGATTCGCATGGGTAAGCATCCTACAAGCATTTTTCCACCATCTAAAAGCATTTTCAAAATCATGGCAAGACGAGTGTCTTTAATCAACTAGGCTACGTATAGTATACACTTGAATTGTCACGGTATTACAAAACATTTACCACCGGTTCGGAAGGCAGATTCTACAGAGAAGAACCGGCAAGATACTCTGATAGTTGCTCTTTTAAAATAAAAAGATATAAATATTAGACAAAAACTCAAACATTACAATATTTGTTCAGGAAAAGGGTCACCGTTCTTCGAGCGTTAAGAAATATCATTCCAAGGGTTTTTGTCTGTCGTTATTCTTATTAAGGCCTTATTAACATGACCAACACTACACTGTCTAGAAAAAAAGATATAATATGTTAGTTTTAACAAAAATAAACCGTCTTCAAATTAAAAAGCAAAAATAAATTTGCTTCGCACAAAGTAATACGCATTTTCATTAAGTATATAGAAATGATTTAATAGTTATTTAATCATTTTGAAGTCCGTACCAAGTAAATGATACAACAATCTATACAATATCGTCTTCCAAACAAACGGTTATTGTTTTACTTTTTTTGAAGTCGGTTAAAAGGCAATATTCGAGAAATGTAGGTTATCAGACCTAGTTTAGTTCTAGAACATGCTCACGTAAATACGGGTCACTGCTCAAGCTTAACATAGTTTGAATTGACGGAAAATTCGTGTTTGGAAAATATTGTTTACTAGCCACCTGCCCCGGCTTCGCTTGCCTATATTATGCACTAGCTTTGCCCGCGACTTCGCCCGCGTAGAAAAGACTGGGCAGCATTTTTGAAAATGCCTAACCCGCGCCAATAAACGTTCAGCGAGTTCAAAGTGATTCTCTAAATTGCCATAACTTTTTTATTTATCCCCCGATTGACGTGAATTAAACACTAAATGTTAAGTAAAGCTTACCACAATATATCATTGAAAACCCCATCTAGATAGGATAAGCCGTTTCTTAGATTAGCGTGTATAAACAAACAGACAAAAATTCAAAAAATCATTGTTTTGTGTTCTATTGCGTTAATAAAGGTCTCCTATAATATTTTTTCTCATATATCTTCCATGTACAGGCAGCGACTCGTTACGTTTTTATTATATGTATAGATGTATAACACACTAAGTACACCCCGGTTTTACTCGTGCAGTTCCCGTTTCCGGGACAATACCGGGATATAAAGTATTCTTTATTTTAATCAAGGGTGGTTATTAATGTTTTTTAAATATGTACCTATAATCTTAAATTATAAATAAATATTTTCAGGACACTTATACATAGCAAAGCTTGTGTTATGGCAACTAGATAACAGAATAAATCACATATACATACTTTTCTTTTGTAAATACATACATACAATACATAGCAACACCCAGACCTCAGCAAAATACAAATGTTAATTACAAATATATTTTTCCGGTGTGGGGATCGAACCCACGACCCTTCGCGCAGATAGCAGTTGTGCCACTGCGCCAAGCGGTCGTCTAATGAACACCTATCTACATACCAAATTTCAGCTAAATCGATTAAACCGTTTTTGCGTGAAAGAATAACAAACATACATCCTTACATTCTCGCAAATTTTGCACATCTTCTATACTAATATATAAAGCTGAAGAGTTTGTTTGTTTGTTTGAACGCGCTATTCTCAGGAACTACTGGTTCGAATTGAAAAATTATTTTTTTATTGAATAGACAATTTATCGAGGAAGGCTTTAGGCTACATACCATCACGTTGCGACTAATAGTAGCGAAGAAATAACGGAAAAACAAATCAACGGGGACGAAGTCGCGAGCAACAGCTAACTTTATAGAAAATGAAGGTATATTTCAATAGCGCGATTGAGGTCATTACGTATGTGCATTTGAAGCTATAGAAAGGTTATGTAATTAAACTAGTGACCCGACCTTATTTCGTTTATGTGTGTATTTTTTTTATATTTTTTTTTATACTATGATGAGAGGAGACGAGCTGGACGCACTCCTGATGGTAAGAGTAACGCCAGCCCATAGCCAATGCCGTATGTACCCATACGTATTTAAATCGTCTTATATTACAATATCTATTAAAATTAGAAGCGCAGTTTTATATCATATCTTAGCATATATACTTGCAAACGGAAAACGTAAAGAGAAATCCTTTGTCTTAAAAGTACGATTTAGATATAGTTTTAAATACATAGTCTATATACATATAATAAAAATGTAACGAGTCGCTGTCTGTACATGGAAGATATATGAGAAAAAATGTTATAGGAGAACTTTATTAACGCAATAGAACCCAAAATATTGATTTTTGAAATTTTTGTCTGTTTGTTTGTTTGTTTGTGCACGCTAATCTCAGAAACAGCTTATCCCATCTATATGGGGTTTTCAATTATATATTGTGGTAAGCTTCACTTAACATTTAGTGTTTAATTCATGTCAATCGGTTGATAAATAAAAAAGATATGGCAATTTTAAGAATCACGTTGAACTCGTTGAACGTTTGTTGGCGCGGGTTAGGCATTTTCAAAAATGCTGCCCAAAGTCACTTTTCTACGCGGGCGAAGTCGCTGGCACAGCTAGTAAATAGCTTTATGCTATTTAATTTAAGACGAGACTTCATAATTCCAGTTAAATGAAAGTCAAACACGTCTCGATTAAGAATCACGAAATAATAAAAGGTATACTTCGCCGCAAACTTAACAAATTACGTTCAAACTCTGCTCTAAGGAAAGTTTCCAAGTATAATGGGTGAACTGATATTGGTATTATAAGAAAATCACTTTTAAACTTCGAGTTTTGTAGTTTAAGGCGTGTTCACACGTGTTTAATATTTTAACATATTAAAAAAACTCGACGGAATCTCAAATGTTTTTAAACGACTACAAAAAAGAAGGTTTCTCAATTCGACTGTGTATGCTTTTTTATATTTGTTAGGGCATAACTACTAAACAGTTGAGGGAATTCCTCAACAAATTACAGCATTGAACTTTAATATAGGACAACCATTTTTCATCTCAAGTAATCGTCGTTTCTTCATTTGGGAAACTTATCTTTGATCTGTTTACCCAAATAAAATCGTAATATAAACTAATTTTGAACAAAAATAAACCGACTTCAAACTAATAAATAAGAAATTAATTTTCTTCGAACTAAGTGATATGTATTTTCATTTATTTCACATAGTCATTTTATAATTAAGAAGTCGGTGCCCAGTAAAACATCTGTTTGTTTGGTTAAAACGATATTGTATAGATTGTTGTAGCATTTACTTGGTAACGACTTCAAAGTTATGAAATAACTATTAAAACATTAAGTTTATACGTATATACTATAAACATTTAACAGTTATTAAAATAAAGTAAAGATAAGAGTAAAGATCGATACGGTTGATGTATTGAACACAGATAATACATAATTTGAATTTAGATTTATATAATTTTTAAAACCACGTGTGACGATACCTTTACCGATCAATACTGCTTAGGGAAAAGGGTTACCTTGACTACACGACTTTATAATTGTACGTGAAACGTCTCTTAAATTATCTGCAGACAAAATTAAATACATTAAAATTATTTTCTTTCTAATACAGACTTGCCAGATCGATAATTCATAATTAATGTAAACGTGTAATTATTAAACCCCTACGCCACAAATAAATAACGACAAAAACGTTACAAGATTAAAGTCTGTGTGTTTGTGGCATCACATCGACCGAACGGAGGAAGCGATTTTGATATTCTTTTTGTTGTTTGAAAGATAAATTAAATTAGTCAAAATGTTCGTTAACAATTATTTATGGTACATAATTCCCACAATGTCGGAATTCTCGATTATTAAAGTATAGTATTTTACATAATTACACATTTCAAATTCAAGATGGCCGCAACCACAAAATGACGTTTAACACTGTTACTTTAACTATTTTAATGTGTCAGGGTATTTTTTTAAATTTTCTCTCTCTCTATCTCTAGCTAACACTGACGTACCTTTACATTTTCGGTTCATTTTCTCAAAATATAAAAAAAAGTTACTAGTATTATGAAAGCCAAGTATCTATCTGCCACTTCTCATGTCAAATAACAACAAAATATGCACAATAATAAATGTATTTTCTGTATATGCTCTCGGTTTAGTTAAGTTAATTTAAGCTGATATGTATCGCACTTCACTTTGTACTGAATAACGATAGGTTTACTTTACCGTTCCGTCTTATACTGGTCATGTAAATAGCTAAAGAATCTTACCTGTTTTACATTTTCTGAACACACAGGTGCAACGGATATCAATGCACGGGTCGCACGAACAGCTCTCGACTGCTGTAGTTCTCGCTGGCGTTGATGTCCCTCCTGGTACCTGTAAATACTGGTATTTAGAATTCACTACATATATGTGTATGTTACAGGCCAAGCTTGATTTCAGGATAAAGCAAACTAGTTATTTATAAACTCGATAGGCTTAACCAGTTTAAGCTAGTTCGAACTAATTTGTCCCAGGCGATAGACCTTTGTATAAACTTTGACGCTAGCTTCCCTCCTTATAACCCTTTTTTCCAGTTAAAAAGTAGCCTATGTTACACTCTACTTTTCAACTAACTGTATGCCAAAAATCAGGTCGATTGATTGCTTAGCTACGGCGTGAAGGAAGGACAAACAAACAAACAATAAACACACTTTCACATTTATAATATTAAGTATGGATAATCTTAATGTTTTAAAAAAGTTCACTCAAAAAACAATTTCTACCGTATGAATTACACAGTAAGATAATATATCAATTACGTCGAAATTAAATCTTAGGTTGTTAAATTACATATCTAAGTACCTACTTAAATACTTCAAAAATACTTAACACTCAAAGTTTCTAATAAAGAACCATACAATGTTATAGTTGTCTCTTTCTCACAATATACCTACAGCAAATATATACAGCGTAGATATATTTAATATAAGTTAACTGGGACTGGGAAATTGAAATGCATGGATCGACAAAGGACGCCTCCGGCTCAACGAGCAGGCAAATATGATTATGCGAATATTACGTTTTAACACATTGACATTACTGCACTCACTTTTAATATATTAAATTACGTTTTAATATTAAAATGCTTTTAAATTCTGTTACGACGTTTTACAGCCTCTGAAATTAGAATACTATCCAACCATTCCAGCTGGTGGAGCATTAGAAAATGAGAAAATATTCTGTTGTTTAAACTTTAACTTTTGCTTAATAGTCACAGGTAGAATGAACTGTAGACCCTTAAATATTTATTTTAAATTAAATTCAAACAACAACGCCTATCATATCGCTTCTGAAAAGCATTAACTGAAGTACTATAAATCAGATAGAAAATCTCTAGCAATATTTCACGTCACCTTGAACTCATATTATATTACTTCTGCAATACTTTTACGTAATAACTTACGTCTAACCTGTATTTTGTATTAAATTAACTAAACTTACTTTTTGCTCCAAGCTCGGTCCAAGCGTCGTAACTTTCCCTTTTTCAAAATCACTTTTCTCCGATATGATGTTCAAATCTGCGTTACTGACCCCATCTTCTTTAAGACTTCTAATACCATCTAGTTGTTTGCTCTTCTCACCGGTGTACGTATAATTTTCTCTCTTAGCTTCTTTATGTATTGGTTGAACTGTTGTTAGTCTCTCGGTTTGTCTATCGTTAATATAATAACTAATTCTATTGGACGGCGCCTGCTCTAATTCGGCGGAGAAGGAGACGTCTTTCTGGTATAAAACATCTTCTTTGATGTCGGACGCTTCCGTTGCTTTCGTTTCGTTGATGACTGTTAACAAAGGAACAAATTATTCAATTAATGTAAAGATGGTATATTTTGTAGACCTTCTTTTGTTGGTATGGCTGTTTAGGTCTTTAATTTTAAAACAACTCCTTAAGTTATACACTCCTTTTGTTTTTCTCTTAGATTTTTGATATACAAATACTTTTTACGTATGTTTGTTTCAACAAAATGTTGAAACTTGTTAAATTATAGTTGTAATTGGAAGCTAAATTGATTTACGTATTAAATTGAAAATATTAATTTTCAATCAAATGATATTTTGAATAGCAATTTCATCAAAAGCATCAATTAGCACCAATCATCATTTATATGTTAGAGTAATTCATGTGCCTATTTTTATTGATTAGTTCAAGGATTTGATAAAATGTTTAGGCCTCTATATTCTTACTTTTAATATTATAAATATGAAAATTTTTGTCCTGCTTTCACGCTACAACTACTGAACCGATTATCATGAAATTCTGTGCACATATTCTCGGAGGTGTCAAATGATTATTATTTAATTTATTCAATGCGAACAAAGCCGCGGGAAGTAGTAGTAATTTAATAAACGCAATTAGAAAGACATGAATGCTTCTCAAGATTTGTAATTGTGACCAAATTCGAATACCCCAAAACTACGGTGTTCTTATGGGAAATAAAAGTTACAAAATCTGAAAACTCATTTACGGAAGCAAACTACATTTGGTCTCTAACTTGTCCGTTCAAAAAGGAATTTTTGGGGTTCTCGAAAAAACTAGGAAAATGCACTGTGCAATTTTTCGAGTAACAAGGAAACAAATCAGAATTACGTTTTGTCCGAAGCTATAGGAAAAAGTCAAATTCTAAATCCTTATTTATGGGGTCTTTTGAGAATATTAACCTCATAGATTTTTTCTAGGTCAAAATATTACATAGAATTGTGTTCGTGATGCAATACTTAATTTAAAATAGGTATTAATTGTCAGTTGACAGAACCGAAATAGACTGCTTTGCTTTGGTGTAAAGCTGAACCAATATTCCTAAAAAACATATTGCTCTATATTAAGTACATTAAAAAAAATCTTCGAACTATTTTGACATCTCTAACATAGAAAAATGCCTCATAAAGGAAAGAAGTCTGTAACAAACATGTTTCACGATAACATCAGTACAAATCAAATAACTCATAGTCAACATGTCTACCATTAAAGCGACGCCGAGTTAATACGAGCCCGACTCGTTTGAATTTCTTTCAAACTTTATTTCAGTCTCGCCCCGATCGTTATTCATCGCGAACTATCCCATTAAGTTTACGGTTCAAAGTTTTGTTTCCAGTTTGGGAATAATGTTGAATACGGTCTGTGTAAGCGTATTTATTTTTATTTGATGTTCTCTGGGAAGGGCAGATTTATTTCGTACATTACTTCAGTTTATGTAGAAATTGAAATCATCTAACATTCAATAATATATTGAACATCTTATGGAGGAAGGGAGGACTCTTCCTTTGAACCAAAGGAACAGTCAGAGGGGCTGTTAGACCCTTATGATTCGATGTCGAGAATAGGTTGTTTTAATATAGGTATTATATGCTAAGTTTGGAAAAAATATCATATGCGCGATTCAGAACAGAATGCGTCGCACTAGTAGCAGTCTCTACCTATATTCATGTCTATTTTGTTTTCCGTTAAAAACCTCTTACGTAATATTTAATTTTATTTTAAAATCTTAGTCACATAGAATCGTATAATCTCATTGTTATTATTTATTTTATAAACATTAGTTAACTACACATGTTAGAAAATATACGTATAAAAACTTCGTGCACAATGAAAATCTGGTATCAAATTTCTTTTTTCAACGGAAACTACTCCAATTTTTAGGTAACTAGAAAAATATGTTAGCAAATTACCCTGGGGTATAGAAAACGGGCTTCGCTGAAAAACCAAAAAGCAACAAAGGACAAAACTGTATTGGCTCCATTCGACCCAGTTGTCTACATCGGGAATAAAATAAAGTCAGTTTTTACGAAGCTGTATGTATAGAATGCAAAAACCTACTAGACCATAAAACATATATTTAAGATAACTAGATACCATACCATACCGGCAACTAGATAATAAAACATATATTTAAGATAGAAGGATACAAATGCAAATGGCAAATGTATTTTTCCTGGGTGGGGATCCCACAACAGTTGTATTACCACTGCACCAAATAGCCGTCAAATAATTTATTGATTCTACTACATAAAATACGTCTTTATTGAATAAGTTGATAATTTACGACGTCTTATACATAGAAATCAATTTATTTTTTTGTATATTTAAGGTCATATCAATCAATCCTTAAAAAATAACATTTAATAAAAAGTTTCTTTATTACCTAAATGTATTGAAGTATTGCTATTCAATGAACATTCAAGCCCAAATCTTCTATATTTTACACCAAGCAAAAAAATATTAAACACCCTCAACCCTTGACTTACGATAACGTTTACACCAATTGACAATTCAGCAAATTTCTTTAGACCAACAACGTGTAAACTACCCGCAATACATTCGAAACCCCTTCATCGCATTGCAGTCATTGACTTAAGCCAAGAGTGCACAATCAGCACGTTTTGAAGCCCTCAGCGCCAGTCAAGCACCATTATCGCGAAGAACGCAGAATTCGTTAGCACTTTTACTAGGTTTACGGCAATTTTGAGTAGATTTTGAGGTTAAGGGGCCTGCTAGTTGTCCGAAAGCTTATAAGGATTAAGTGGAATAGAAACGTGTGCTTAAAGAGTTTTTATTACATGTTTATGAAATGTTGAGTTTTTCAGATATAAGAAATTTGATATGTCCATGACTTTAGATGATGTTTTTTGATGATTTGATTTATTTAGAGGTTTTAGAATAGTTTTAGGTTTATAAGATTAAGTGGTTAAATAGAAACGTGTGCTTAAATAATCTTAATTTTTATTACACTGTTCTGGGATTTAAGAATTACTACGATGTTTGTAATTACATATATTTAGATTTTGAAAAGATTTTAAGGTTAATGGGATTTTTTGTTGTCAGGAGTAGGATAATAAGTGGTAGTAGTATAAGTATTTAAGAACATTGACTACCTTTTCTACAATTTGAAGAGCGTCTCGTGAACGGTTATTATGATACAACGTTTTTATCTTAGTTCGTTTTTCCGGTCGTTTAAATCATCAGTAGTGTTTATAAACAAACCATGGGGCCAACCACCATCTTTTAGAAAACTATCATGTATCAGGAACGTTTTGTTTCAAGCTTATAATAACATTACTCATATTCGTACCATGACCTCTATAAAACAATAATGTTTTAGTCCTGATAACTTCCAAATACTCATACGCAAATTAAATTTTAGCACGCCTTAAGACTCGTTATTTTGACCGAATTGTATGGCGAACTGTCAAATTGGACCGGTTTAAGTTGTACTTAAATTTAAGTTGCGTTTCAGTATTCAGCCACCAGTCTCTCGCACGCTACACCTTCGCTACGGCAGTGTTAACAGTTCTGTATTTTCAGGCTTCAATCTACTCTTTGCAAGGGCGACGCCGACGCGGGGTACATTGGTCAGTGCTCCGCGCGCCGCGACAGCACACACACGTCCTTATAACACGTGTTGTTTAGTTTGTGTTTGTGGTAATTGAATTATGAATACCTAGGCTCGCACGTGCATATCAGGTAAGTTTTTTTTAATTAATTAAAAACACA